>CM024242.1:44496480-44539287 GCA_013421045.1 Propylea japonica | reverse complement strand
CACATAATTCGCACTTAAATGTCTTCAATTTAGAATGTACCCCATCGACGTGAGTTTGTAGATTCTGTTTACTGCTTGCAGATAGCCGCACAGGACGCACTTGTGTTGCAAGATTTCATATGAACCTTCTTTATATGGCCGTGAGACAGTTCTTATCGTTGCTAGCGTATGCACATAGGTGGCATGTATGTTCCTTCAATTCATGTGCACACCTTTCATATGGTATTGAAATGGGTTTTATTATTTGTTACAAATTCGCACATTTGACAACGATGGGTTCTAATGTTGTGTGTACATTCTTGATGTGGCTCAAAATGTGATATTATTGTTTGGTAAAAAATCACAGGATTCACAATGAAAATCGTTCAGGTTAAGATGAACGGAATTTACATGGAATGTAATGTAATATTTTCGACTTGCTTTGTAATCGCACATTTCACATTTGTGTAATTCTTGACGCCTTCTTCTTTTTACTTTAGGCTTGTCATCGTTAGTGTTTTTCTTTTTGGGAGGTTCTCCATTTACATGACTCTCTCTATGTGAGCATCTAGAAAGTGTTGTTGGGTTGCCTTGTACTTGCACAATTCACATTTGAGTTCCCTTTTATATTCAAATGCACTCTTCGAATGTGTATTTTGAGATGGGACTTTGACCTGTAGCATTAATTGCACAAAGTGGCACTTATGATCTGTTGAATTTGTATGGCAAGCTTTGATGTGAGTTGTTAGTCGATACTTGTTACTAGTGGCAACAATCGCAAAATGTACATTTGAAATCCTTGACATTCATATGGATTCCCTTGATGTGAAACAACAAGTAATGCTCTCTACGAGCAGAGTAGTCGCACATTTTACATTATATTTTACAATCTCAGTTTTTTCGGCTCTTTCTATTTCCATCAGTTCAGATATGTTTGCTTCATTTATTGATCTTCTGAACAATTTTTATCTGTTGCGTTGGTTGCTAATGAATTCTGTTCATCATTAGCTGTATCACATATAGTTTCATGGGAGATTTCAGCTGAATCCGATTGTTCATCCATACTCACTTTTTCTGTCTTGGTTTTTTTGTATGTCGGTATTTACTTCTTGTTTCAATAGGAATTTATCATCATGAGAAAGCGATATACTGGAACAAGAGGAGACCGTATTCTATCTTTTCAGGAATAGATCTGCGTCCAATTTTTCATCCGCCATAACCGATGTACTACCAATTTTCCAATTTTTCGGACTCAAGAGACGCATTAATTTCCTTTGCTAGTAGTTCAGCCATTGTATCGACTGTCGAGAAAAAAAAATAATAATGGCGGTCAAAAAAATTTGGCCAATGTTTACATTTTCATATGACATTTACCAATCCATAGAGTAAAATCATATAAACGTCAAATCTTATTCTTTTTGTATGAGCTCAGCTCTTTGACTGAATTTGAGTTTTATTTGTTTTTAAAAATGTTTTTCTGACGAGATCACAAATATTTGTGAAAGAATATGGTTGGTTGACTATGAAATAAGTAATGAGACATAATTTTATATTAAAGATTTTTTATTAAATTAATTTATTCTGGTTTGGAGAACACTAATGATATCCGCACTTGCCGCAGTAATGCCTGTCTTCCATGGCAGCCATAAATGTGCCTGCTCCACACTGCTCACCAGGGCATTCTCTTCTTAGGCGATGAATTTTGCCTGATCGTCAACCTAGAAGAAAAAAACCCATTGGTCAGAAAATTCATTTGAGTTCCCTCTGAAAAGCTTGCTTCAAAAATCTATAGAAAGCATTGAAAGTTAAGGTTGTTGTAGAGTCTCAATGTGAAATTGAATTAATGATACCAATAGCGAACTACTTTATAAAAGTTCAATAGAGGCATCTTAACTTTCCTCTTCTTGTGCTTGATTTTCTTTGGAGTTGAATAGTTCTTCTTCTTCCTTTTCTTAGCGCCTCCTCTCAATCTGAGCACTAAGTGCAAGGTAGATTCTTTTTGAATGTTATAATCGGAAAGTGTGCGACCATCTTCCAATTGCTTTCCAGCGAAGATGAGACGTTGCTGATCTGGAGGAATTCCCTCTTTGTCCTGTATTTTAGCCTTAACATTTTCGATTGTGTCTGAAGGCTCGACCTCAAGGGTGATAGTCTTACCCGTTAGGGTTTTCACGAAGATCGCATGCTTATATCTGAACTGCAAAGGAATTTGATGTTAGGTAATGCTACTGCATATATTTTTTTGATTATACATGTTGCTGCAAAGGAGCAACAAATGAATGTTAACAATTTGTGAATATCCCTTCGGAAACGTTTATTTTGCACAAAACCGACACCTAACCTCGTAGGTACAACTTGGTTAAGCTCATTTCAAAGTAAACTCATTATACGTTCAAATAATTGTAATATCTGGAAAGTTAAACTCAAACTCAGGGATTTATTACAAAGAACACAATCATAAAAATTATAATTATTTTAAAAACTCACATTCAAACTTGCAGATCTAAGGTCACAGAGCAATAAGACAAACCACAGAAGTTGCTCTAATAAAATCACCACAGATAAAGGATTATTATTCTTCTTTATGATCTGGTCGATTCTGCAGGTTTACCCAACCACCCCTACTGTCACTGTTCTTTGTTCTTTAAAAATGTTGGTTGCGCTAATTTCTTTGTTGACTTTTTATTTTGGATTTTGGTCGTTAATTTTATAGTGCAGAAAATCAGTATCAATGTAATTAGACATGCAGGATCATAAAAACTCCAATTTATTAAAAACCATAATTTATTGAACTCATTATTACACAACATTGATATGACTTAATATTTAAAATATGGCTATTTCGCCTATTAACATGGCATAAGCTTTGGCTTCAGGTTTATTAATAAAATAATATTGCTTTTTAAATCCTAATATTTTGGTGAGCAGTGATTCCTTCACTAAGTTTGATGGAAAATTTTGTGCTCGATTACAAGTAGCAATTCTAAATATATTATATACATTTTGGCATCTGTTCATCAGGTAAAATAATGGTTTTGATTACGGTAGAATGTGAAGCTGTTCAATAAGAAAAATTCTGACAAGATAATAATCGAAGTAGACTTAATAATACTTAATTATTTTCGTTTCTTTTATGAATGCAATATAGTAATAATATGACAGAGAATCACTTTTGTTCTTCTGTCCATTTGAAGCAAGAAAATGTGTACCTACCTATATATTATATCATTTTGAGTTCATAAATAAGTGATAAGAAATGTTTTATACAAAG
This sequence comes from Propylea japonica, assembly GCA_013421045.1. Classification (NCBI taxonomy): domain Eukaryota; kingdom Metazoa; phylum Arthropoda; class Insecta; order Coleoptera; family Coccinellidae; genus Propylea; species Propylea japonica. The sequence goes on along the minus strand of CM024242.1, from coordinate 44,536,037 downwards.
CTTGTTCAATTCTACATCGATTAACCATTCAGAAATGAATAGTTTATTATATTACCTTAGATAAATCTTTTCTGTTACACAATTGACCATCGTTGGCACAGGTTTACAGAACACATAAACATTTTTGGTTGGAACATAAAATATTGTATGATTGAGATTTTTCAATAGATTTGAAAGATTATGCTTAATTTCAAATTTACTTAATAACTTAAGAAAGCAGCAAAGTTCAATGTTCCACTACAAATTTGCAGCGATATCTACAGCAGAGGCTATCTAGTTTTGTTGCTCTCTAAAATGTTATTTTGATTTGGTTTATTCGAGGTTTATCATTTGCAGAATGAGCTAATGTTTCTAAATGTAAATTTTGGATGCTATTAGTACAGCTGGCTTCCTAAGGAATCTATTCAAATTATTGGAATGTAATAAGTGATGCGAATATGGAGAATTCATAGTCTGAAATACATAGAATATCGAAAGGGACTATATTCCTGTTTACGTAAAATATTTTCGAAGAATCCATGAGTTAAAATGCTTGCTTGCATATGGCATGAGTTGAAAAGTTGTTGGGAGCATAGAGCTTCTTGTTTGTCTTCAAATATTCTTGTATAGTTTGAGACATTCACAATAAATAATTTTTTGTTCCATTTGTCCCTCAAGAACTTTTCTGTTATAAGAACATCATGGAAATTTGCTGCTTCAACAGAGAATTTTAATATTATTCCATTTTTATGGATAATGAATGCTCAACCTTAAAAGTACATGAAAAATTAGATAAAAAACACAGAACTTACATAGTATTGGGCGGATAACTTGCACGTGGAATAACACGTTAGAAAAGGGATTTCAGATACTTTTCCAGATTTTTTCGGTAATTCCACATCTACCCACCTTTCTGCGAATAAATCTCGAAAAGTTTCACAAATAAGTTAACAATTGTCCTTCATAGAACTCTCTACTTCTCCGCACTCTATTTTATCCTGTTGAGGAGGATTACTTTGAAGTTATTTTCAACGAAACCACAAGTTTATATACAGAATTGTTTCAGTTATTCGCTTTTTGTGATAGATATTACGAATAGAGTCTGACGATCTCGCCTGGAAGGGGTCATCAACTCCATTTAGGGGATACGGATACGAAAGATACCAAACGCTCTTGGATTCAACAAGGATAAGCTGCACCTTTTCACAGGGTTTATCACGGATCACAGCTGCATCAGGAAATACCTAAGTGAACTGGGTGTGGCCGACGAGTGAAGATTCTGTGGAAAGGAAACACTGGAACATCGAGTAACAGTAAGTAACACTAACCAAAGAGGGAGCACGAATGTCACTCATTGGCCCAGAACCCTCTGTGGTATAGGCAAATGTACCTTGAGAAGGAGTTCCTGGGGGTTGATTCTTGAAATATGCCGTGTTCGCGGAATCGACAAATGTCGAACAACTTACCACCTGGAGAAGGAGAAAGACGAGAGGGAAAAACTCTGGTGGAATCCAGGCATGGATCATTCCCTTAAGCTCCTTAGGAACTTTGAAACAGCAATATCCAAAAGATAATCTGTAAGAAAACAATTACAACTCTGAATGGCTTCTTACAGGACACTGTTGCCTTAGGAAGCACTGTGAGGTGGATTGTCGGACACTGACGAGTGTAGGTTCTGTTGGGAGGAGGAAGAAACCCCCATTCACCTAGTCACGGAATGCCTTGGCATGAGCCTAAGGAGAGAATGCCTTGGGCGAGTACCTTGTAATAGTGAGGGGAACTAGCCTCGTTGAGGCCTTCAAGATACTGGATTTCATCAGATCTCTGAAACTGCAAGGCAAGCGTGAAAGATCTGGTCAGAACAGCTCTATAAGGGGGCACGATAGACCTTGAGGCCGCCGCACTGAACTTTAATCCTTTTTAAACTATCAATTATCAACAGTAAGTTTTGATTTGAGAATTTATCAAGGACGAAGATATCTCATTCCCGAAACCACTCTGGTTCATCAAGACTCTGCAACTGGAAGTTGAGCTATATGGCAATTTTTTCGGTCCTTGAGTACCTTTTTATGAATCGTACCCGGATTTTCAGGTTATGGGCTTCTGAATTGAACCCGACTTCTACCGAAATCTGAAAGACGATTGACAACTTAGCCAGTACCAACGGTAATGTTTCCTTGAAAACCGCGGAAATGAGATGAGACATATTTATGACCATGGCAAGAGACGCGAATAACTGAGACCATATTTGGTTTTATTTTTCTGTAATGCTTGGATGCAATGAGAAGTAGAAAGCTCTCGAAACCTTAAATCACTCACATAGAATTGACTGCATCTTCTTAAGACTCACATTATCCATAGCATTTTCAAGCAGACCCGAAAACTGTTCTACCTCATTAGCCAACATATCCAGGGATTTTATGTACAACTCGAACAACAATCAAAATTTTATAAAATTAATCACAACACTCCCATTCTGCAACCTCATCCAAATTACGTTGTGACGCCTTCATATTTCTTCGGATCGTTCACTATCTCTTTTAGCAGACTCCAGATTTCCTCTTTGTCCAATAAAACATACTTGTCGTTTTTGTTTTCTGGGCGAATAGGTCTTTGGTGTATCTGTACTCTTTATCAGATTCAGATATTTTATTGGACTGTCTTGAACATCTGTGTAACATGTTTTGGCGATGATCCGTGCTTGACAATTCTCTACAGCTCTTGTTGTTGTCTCCTGTGTTGTATCTATCGCTGTGGTCATGTAAGTTTTGTCTTTATCCAGAGTTTTTTTCGTGTTGTGTTCACCTTTTCAATCTTTTTAGTCTCGTTTAGCTCCTTCGTTTTGTTTAGTATGAAATCTGGTATAAGATTTGATTGTAACATGACATCTTTGCTTGGTTCTTCCTTTGATTCTTTGTTACTTCTTTTGGTGGAGCAATTGTTGTTGTTGAAGGTTGAAGAAATATTGTTGATGTCTTTTTGTTTTTTGTTTGTGTTCTCCTCAGTCTCAGCAGTGTCGTTATCAACGTTAATGGTGTAAGTTGCAATGCTCAGTACTTCTATCTTCTGGGGTTGGTAGGGTATATCATTACCATCAACCTCGTTAGCTCTTGCATCATTCGTCTCTGTGGTTGGACTGTTGGTGTTGGTTTCCTCAAAATTCTTTGTGGTGGTCAAATAGATACATTCCTCAGGCAGATCCTTCCTAAGCTGCTTACTCTCAGTTTCGTTTTTACCGAACAAGTGATAAGGTCATCGTCTGTTATGCTTTTCAGCAGGTTGCTTCCTTCTTGGGTGTGGAAGAAGAGTCTGCAGCTAGGTCCTCCCTTCCAGAAGGGTATATTCTGGCGTACGAAGGTCTCAGAGAGGAGATTATGAAGGGACTCTGAGCGTTGTATCTGACGCAAATCGGACAAGATGTTGAGACGTTGGCGAAGATGAACCATACGTTGTTGCCGTGAGAACCATGCTGCATTTCGGCCATTATTTCTGGGGAAGAGATGAGCTGTGGTGAGGCTGGGACCAATTCGAAGCCAGAGAAGAGGGTAGTCTCCATTCTGAGGACCCCAGAAGGTGTGGGACCTTTCCACCTGTGAAGAAAATATCAGAATAATGCTTTGCATTCAGTCTTGAATGGGAGAAAGAGTTATTCCATACAAGAAGATTGTAAAAAGGACAATGTGAGTGCGTCATTCATATTTTCAGAGGCTCCGAAATTTGTTTTGAACGTTGAAGTTAACAACAAAATAATTCCTCTCTTTGATAAAGTGAGCTAAGCTATAGTGTCTTTACAATCTTTATGTAGGTAATCGACTGATTATTCACCTGAAACAGGTTTCTATCTTCAGAACTGGTGATTTTCCTTCAATTTCTTCAACGGAACTCTTGTCAGGCAACACTTCCTGGGTGATTGTCGAGGATATAGCCAGCAGTGGTGTTTCACTAGTCGTCGAATAAGTGGAATAAGTTACCCTCCCCTGAAATTATTGAAAAAGATGAGATTGAGCATGAAGACCTTTCAAACATGTAGGTACTTAGTGACTTTAAGATGTAAACACAAACAATAAAAAAATGCAGCAAATCTCCGGATCAATAAGAAGGTGTAGATTTTCCAAAATACACTGACCTGTACAGTAGCGCATCCCGCTCCAGTGGCGTACACGAACACTTTGGTTGGCAAGTGGGTAAGTGCAGAATTTGAGCTGCCTTATCATTTTAAGGTCCAGAGTGTCTGTCAGCTCCATTCCGGAAGTTGCTAAAGATATGGTTAGAGACCTATGCCTGTCTTTCGCTAAGGAATCGTACAGAGTGAAGGCTTTGACTGCTGCATAAACCAGTTCAGGGTGTTTGTCCAGCATGTGAGAACGATAGAAGAGGTACCTGGCTACGCTTTCTGCGAACTTGAGGTCCCCGACTGTGGCGAAGGTGATTAGTGAGTGTATGGAGGCTTATATTCTCCCACTGTAGCTGAAAAAATCAAGAGTTCCATGATGGTACTAGAAAGACTAAAATTTTTCGGACGTTGTATTGAAAGTTCAGAAGTTATCGTGTTTATGTAGACCGTAGGCAACTTCAGAACAAAGTAGGTTCTATTAAATTGGAATAGGTAAGCGAATTCATTCGATTGATCGCTTTTTCAGTATGAGAGAAAGCGGAGATATTATATATACCGATAACGCCATCTCTTTTCCATACGAAAACTTCTTCCATAGCATGAACCTCGAACGAAGTAACGAGCTGCTTCACTTTATTGATATTCATGGCGAGTTACGCGTTAAACCTTTTCTATTATTGTGTCACCTGACGTTACCCGAGTGCAGCGCGTTGTGGGCTGAAGACGGAAAATTTTTGCGATATACAAGAGTGCATATTTCGTTACTTCGTTCGAGGTTCATGCTATGGAAGAAGGTTTTCGTATGGAAAATAGATGCGTTTTCGGTATATATAATACCTTAAAAAAATATGCCATTTCGCTGTAAGTTTCCAAGAAATACCTTGTATCATTCAGAGCTATCCTGTGCTGATGAGTCCTAATAAGGACGAAATGGCCACCCATAGGTGCTTTGATTGATACCATTTCCTTAGATTTCGTCTCGAACGATGACGAAATTAGCTCCGAAGTATGGGTTTAATATTGGTTGAATTCTATCGATTAATATTATTCTCTGCTTTTATTGATATTCATGGCGATGTTACGCGTTAAACCTTTTCTATTCTTTCAATTATTGATCTTTTTATTTCTAAACTAATATCGATATTGGAGGTTTCAAGACATCGTCCGAAGTAGTCCACCATAACATTCAATACGCCATTGACTTATCAATTTTTTTTCTCAAAAATAACAATATCATGACATCGAAATCTACAAAAATTTCGGGTTGAATAGCAAAGTAAACGAATATCTAAGTCTCCTTTACACCGCGATAAAAGGTATTTTTATAAATTATAAGATAAGCTCTTCGAAAGTCCAACTTTTGCAGTAGGTAGTTATACCAACTTCGGCAAACTCTGCGACGGCTACAAACTTGAGATGGTCTGAGATTTCTTCCGCCGAGAAGTGCAATTTCCTCTGAACCGGGGGACTCGATCAAAGAGGTACTTTTTTCAGAAGTTTGTCCGTTGCAAACCGAAAAAAACTTATGGAATACCTTCCTATGAGCCTCCATATTCTATGAAATAGATCTTTAGTGGATTCCTTCGATTCAAAAGTTACGTCAAAGGATAGAAAATATTATTCACGGAAACTTTTCATGATAACTGCACTGAAAAAGGTTATTTGAATTAATATTTTTCAATGCTGAGAAGTGCTACATTATGTTTGATAATATTTACTTCGAAAGAAGAGAAAGTTATCAATCAACTAGGTTATTAAAGACAGCGACTAATTGTCAAGATATTTTAACGCGTGAGCGCGCGAATTTTCAATAATGTATGTACGCTAGGTTTTTACGAATTGAAATGTAACACCCTACCACATTTTGTCTATGAACTGTCTTATGAACCCAATCGTCTGACCCTAAGTAAGTACTTTTAACTCTTATTAACAGTTTTTGAGTTTCATTTTAGTTGCTTTCGATTTTCAGCCTCAAACATTGCGTTTCAGCGTGAAACTGCATATTTAACTTACTCAAAAGAGGCTCTTTCACAGTTTTATCAGTATCACTCTCGTACAGCCAATCAGCCGCGTCCCTTCTGGTTACCGAATGGGGCCAACCAATCGCCATCTTCTGTGGTAGAAACATTTTCGCAACTTCTCAATTGCCCAGGCAGATGTTGCGCTCCTGACCAATATTAAAGCCAATGCTACTGCTGCTATGGCTTCTGGGTCTCTATGTTGGGTAGACTGTTTTCCAGGAAGATCTTAGCCTTTTGGATGGTTTTCAGAAATCGGTGTCCATTTCTATGCCTGAAAAATCCAGATTCATGGAACTTCGATATCTTTCGAGGTGGGAAACACATAAAGTCCTTTCACACAAAAGTTTGAGCGCATGGTAGGCGTTTATTTATTTATCTGAAGTTGGCAGTATTTGCCGGATGTACCCTGAGTCGTCCGACGAGCTTGCGAGTTATCAGAGAACTCTGTGCAATATTGACAACATTGCTTATCAATCAGACAAGAAAATAAATAACATAACCTAACATTTTAATAAACACAGAGGAATATGCCAAACTGTCATGGCCAACCGACGGCTCAACATTTCGTGAACGGACTATATATGACATCGCATTCAAATCATAATGTTAGTTACTTTAAAACAAAAGGTAGAGGAGACCCAAAGTCGCACATATTTTCTCTTATATACTACTATGATTTGATGTCAATTTTTTTATATTGACGAAAGCTTCGATTGCCAAAAATAAACATAAATATTTGTCTGTGACATATGACTACTCTAATCGCAATAGAGCACGACTTTCATTATTTCATAAAAGCTGGAAGTTTTCATTTTAATGAAACCAGACAGGTAAAAACTATCAGCAACTATGAGACTTGGGTTAAAGGTGATGATGATGCTAACCTGTGTTGGGTTAAGCCATAGACATAGAGAAATGGACTGAGCAATCCCTATTCAGCTTTAGGAAAATATGACTGAAAAATGGGAAAGAGATCAAACCAATTTGCGGCCAATAGTTGTTTTTTCTATGTCACCACAGATCCACAAAAAAGAGACAGGTAGGTAATGGCCGCGATATCGCATCCTCTCTTTCTCTGATTAGTGACCTTTCCATTTCAGGCGGTTAATGCTCAGTCCATTATCTATGTCTATGGGTAAACCTTATCTAACCTCATCTGTGATGGGTTATTTATAGAAAAACTCACAGGTTCTTGGACTAATAAGGTTTAAGCGTGTCAGACCTACCTATATCATACAAAACTATGACAGTCTCTGCCGTTACTCCAGTCACGTGTTCAAATAACGCGGCATCTTTGGTCAAGTTCCTCCTCTCCTTCAAATCAGCGAGTTCTTCTCCTAGACCAAGTTCGACGTCGGCTGGTAAAGGCGAAAATCTACCATCATCTTCTTGTCTTAGCTGTACCCATCTCTTAACTGCCTGGATCAGATCTGGATCTACTCCAAAATGAGCCTGCAGTTTAGTTATAGCCTCCAGAATGGCAAGTGTTACTCTATGGCTTCCCAGCATCTGGTGCTCGCTGAACGAGTTGTCTTGCTTTTTATAGGAGAGGATGGTTTGGATCTACAAAAATACCGTAAGTTTCAATGTTTCATTTAGTTATGGAGAAGGTACTCACGTTTTTCGGTAAGTTTTCGAATGCTTCTTGCTTGGCTGTTTCATTGGCCTTGGTGCCAAGATGTTGCAGGACATCAAGGAAGATAGGGATGCTAGAGCTGAGGTTAAACTGCTACCATCAGGTTTCTTTGCAGAGGATGGTAGAGCGAGACCACCTGTAACTGTCAATTGCCCCCATTCTGTCCCAGGGACCACAAACTTCGGGGTGTCCAGGTGTAAAACTTGAGAGAATCCTGCTTCCTCGTTGAAGTTCCAGATTCTGCAACAGAGAATTTAGGAATTTCGTGAACAGAAACTAAATATTATGTAATACGATAACGTGAAGTGACCACTGAAAGATAAATAGGATTTTGTGAAAGTGTCAATATATTGTGGTTCGTACAGTGACTTAGTTTCCGCACTACGACCAATGGGGTCTTTTGTGCGTAATTATACTATGAACTTATTGCATTTTCATTATATTCATTGGGTAGTTTCAATGGCTGAACCATATAACCTGTGGTAATTGGAGTCTCCTTGCTGATCTTATGAAGATAGTATCCCACGAAGACTTGAGGAAAGCCTAGTATCGGAGTCCGCACTCATTCTTTCACAACGCTAGGTCCTATTGAGCCTTCTCATAACTAGACTCAATTAGCCTCTGTTTCAGTTTTCTGCCTTAATCCACCGATACTGCACCTTGTCTCTTCGATAAATATTTACCTTTGTTTCATTCAATATGTTTCTATAGGACATGGTGGATACAAATTTGTATACTCGTATCATTGAATGTAATGTAATGTAAATCAGCTCCAAGTTTCTCATCGTAAGATAACCCCATTCAAACGATATTCATTATAGATTAAATTAATTCCTCAAGGTATATACTGAATACACATAGGTTCATATTTGAATTTCCATTGAAAACCAGTGGGTTCAGACGCTACTTAAATATACACCTATTTGGAAAGCAGAGAACGTTCACAAATAGTTAGAAAAAATACTACAGTGTGTTTAAAAAAAGGATTGAAGTCAGATGTTCCGATAATTTTCCATTAAACGTAAAACTTCACAAACATTATTGATACACGGCTCATCTCATTGAGATTTGCAAAAAAATTCAGAACTATTGTTGATACACAGATGTACGTATCTGGCTGTCCATAATAGATCTATGTATAGATCTGTGTATCAACAATAGCTTATTTGTTGACAGAGTCCATAATAGATCTATTGTTGATACACATATGCACTTAACTGTCTGTCAACAACTGGACAGCCAGATGAGTACATCTGTTAACAATTCTTAGTTTTTTTGCATTTAAGGAAATTTTTGACAAATCTGTTATGTTATAGTCCAAGGTGTTACGTTAATATTTCTTTATATATATTATTATCAAAAATACAATTACCATAATGGTTGTAGAGTGTTACGTTAATACTCGACTTATCCTACTGGATGATAAATCAAGACTATACTGTGAACTCAAACAGCATTCATCTGACAATCGCTGGCAAATAATGAACAAAAACAGAAGCAAGATGGCTGTAGTCAGTTTGTAGCAAGTCATCCTCAATTAATTTACGCTTTTGATGATATTTCTTCGGATCCCCTCCACTCTCATTCAATCAACATCGACAAAATTGAAACCGCTTCTCAGATAGCTCCCCAATTCACGATCCACAAAGAGATGGATGTTCCTTTCCGACTCGTTAGCCCGGACCCGGCATCGTCCACGTTTCGCGCCCGTTATCAATCACCAGGGATGAGCAACGATGGCCATAATCGAACGGAATCGATGCCACCGCGGATTCGGTTCATCAATCAAACGTAATTGTCAACCGAACGACGGCGAATTAAAAAAAAAAAGTTAGGCGCATGCGCGTTAAGGACCGATCGCATCAATCTCTTTCGTCTCGCGAGCGCGACGCTAAGAGGATTTTTGTTTTAATTTAACAGGCCATTTGTTCGATTCTGGCCCGGTTTTTCGCATCCGTTCGGGAGCCTAATGGCTTTTCTGTGCTAATCTCTTTTTAGGCCGACGGTTGTTTCGAGATGGGCTGGAAAAAATGGGATCGGATTTTTTCCGGATAGTGTATTATTTGGAATTACCGTGGGAGGAATTAGGGGAGGGGGAAATCTGATGGGAGTATCGCTCGGTTTAATGGATCCTCGATGGCGATTGTTTGTTCGATAATATCGCTTTTTGCGAGGTTATTCTGTAGGATCAGTGAGCGTAATTTTTTTGAGTCGATTATGTATCAACTTATATCATTCGCTCATAAAATATTTACTGCAGTGGCCGCATTCAGCAGGAAGGATTGTTACGGAATAGTTATCAATATTTTATGTTTTTTCTGCTGAACGGAGCGACATGTTGGGGAGCGGACTCCATTTTTGGTAGCGTTCAAGGGTTATGCTCACTTTCGATAACGTATTGTTGGGTATTGACATTTGTATTTCGAATTGTGACATTCATTTGAAATCTGAATGAAAATTAAAACTCAAAATTTTAGAGGAAAAGACTACTAGGGTAATACCTATCTTCTGCCGTCATGATAGTATTCATCTATTGAATGCAAGTTGAAAATGAGCTAAAATAATAAAATTAATGGCATTAAATAAATTTCCATACAGGTTGTCTTCTTTTGAAGAGGACAAACTTCGAGAGGTGATCATACAAGAGATTTGTAACAAAAATTTCATATAACACATGGTCAAAATGTCGACGGTTATTCTTCAATTTAACATTTCTTGATTTCACGGAAAATTTCAAGGTTTTTATTTTAAAGATCATAAATTCAGTTTTCTTTGTTGTTTCATCAATTTCACCACATTTTCAGAAAGGGCAATAAATTTTCTACAAGATGAGAAGAGAGTCTAGGTGCAGAAAACACTCTTATTGCAGGCGTAGTAAGGAGAAGAATATCACGATTCTGAAGTTTACAAATCAATCCTATTTTTCCAATGGTTTTTTTCGATGAAATATTGATAATTATGCACACGCTTTCTTTTCAGTAGAAAATACCCCATTTAGTGTACTTTCGAATGACATATCAACTTTTGTGCTAGCTGCAAATTCCTGCGCCCGAATATCATGGCTAACCTGATGTCAACGAAAAAGTCTAAAAATTCCGAGCCTAAATTTGCTCTATTTTGAAGCTCTTCGTGATTGAATCTTAATGTTATTTTATGGAAATCATCAATTCATCTGTTATCTGAGACGAAGCCATTCTCAACATGTGATCTTTCAATGCGTATTACGAACTTCATTGCGCGGTGTGCATTTTTGCAGGTAAAAGAGAGACTCGCGCAATGAAGTTTTGTATACGCTTTGAAACATCACTTGTCCAGAATACGGGGCCAGACTTAAATCACCTCTCGAAGTTTGTCCACTTTAAAGTAGACATCCTGTATAGTTCACTATAATCTTTGGTTCAGAGGAGATGATGTAATGAATTTCGTGATTGAATAAAATTCCATAACTTTTGTTAGAATCGAAATAACCGATGGTTCAAATTCTAACCGATAGATGACCGACCCTTCATCATCCCCATATACCAACATCCCGAAAGAAAATACTCGAGAAAAAATTAACACGACCAGACATTCTTTCATCCGTGATTTCGGCATAACCAGAAAGAAAAAGAAATCGAGATCAAAAGCGACCGCAAAAATCCAATTCGTCCGGATGCTAATTCCGCCCGTCCCAAATTGCGCCTAAACCGGAAGTGCGCCTAGATCGCATAAAAAGGCGATCCGTTATCGGGCAAAACCGGATCTGCGAATTTATCCGCGCCAAATAGCGTCGGGCTTTGGCGAAGATTAATGCGGTATATCGACGCTGCAATTTGTACGTTTTCCGGGGCCCTTCTATACAGTCGAAAAAAGTAATTTCGTAGATCAGAGCGGACGGCGAACGCGCGCTCCAGTCACGGACCGTCGTAGATTTTCGGGGATGAGATACGAGACCTGTTTTTTCGTATCAGATCGCGGTAAGGGTTGAAGTGACCCTTGTAAATTTCGCCTAGAGTTTCGGCGTCTTCGCGATAATGATTCCCGTGAAATACTATGGGGTGAGGGTTCGTTTTTTGCGTTTTTTATGGACTTGGTTCGCTGGCGCCCAACGTGGAGCATTAAGATTATTTTAGGAGGTTGGTTCCAGAAGTCATAACATGTTATGTTCGAGAACAGGATCCCGCAAAACTCCTCAACATAATTAATAACTGGACATAAGAATTGATTTTTAATTAGACACAATTTTTTAGCAATTAAATCAAATATTTTTTTCGAACTCTTAGCTTCAACCCCACCTAACTTTCTTCAAATTCAAACTATATGACGCGTGTAGGCTAGATGAAAAGCTCGTGACAGAAGGAATCTTAATATTTTATTTTTTAATCTATTAATCTTTATTTGCAGGACGCTGGATTAGGCGACCGACGTATTTCCAATTGAATGTCCATCCAAACAGACCACCTAATATTGAAGATATAAAAAATAGGATTAGAATGGAAACATAAAACACACTAGCTGGGCCAATTCGGAATTCCATAGACGAGTTTTACCATCGCTCAGGAGTGTGCCAAGTACAGCATGAAGGAGATTTTCAGCAACTACTATAGACCGTTCACGAAGTTTGAGCGCATAGAAGGCGTTTTGTTCATTTATCTGAAGTCGGCAGTATTTGCTGTCATAACGTAAAATAACGTCAACGTTGCCGAATGTACCAGCCCTCGTCCGACGAGATTGCGACTTATTAGAGAACTCTATGCAATATTGACAACATTGCGTATCAATCTGACAAGAAAATAAACAACAAAATCTAAAATTTTAATATACAAAGTGGAATTTGCCAAATTTTTATGCCAACCGACGGCTCAAACTTTCGTGAATGGACTATACGTGAAATCCACTCGTAGCTATTACTAAGAAGGTTGTATATTTTTTTGGTTTTTAAAGAATGTTTTATCTTATAGCTTGATAACCATATAAATAGAATGATTAAAATAGTAGACATATGTTTGCATTTGGAAAAAAATTAGGTGGGATTGCAACTCAAAGGTCAAAGCAGAAAATTTCATTTCATTGCAAAAAATGGATTAATTCAAAATCAATTCACATGGTTCAGCTTTTTTATGTCACTGATTCAAAAGATACGACAGGGTTTGACAATTATGAGTATGAGCCAATAAAACTTTTCTTTGGTTATATTGAGGTTATTTGAGAAATTAGCCATTAATATTGATATGGTGACATCAATCAACTCATGCTCGAAATCCATGAAACACCTGCACATCACAATATAATTTGAACTATAGATAAATTACTTTTCAGGAGACCAGACACCATCAAAGCGCGCTGATGACGGTGATGCGTATCTTCATAGGTCACCTACTACTGGATCAGGAATTACCAGTACTAGGCCTAATGTAACGAGAGTACCTATATGTATAGTAGCAAAGCCTACTCAGAACAAAGCTGATTATCCTTCTTCGCCCAAGCTTAATGATATCTTCTATAAGGTGACAAAGAAGCCCGAGAGTAATCAGTATAATCAAAATGAAAGAATGTCCTATCTAACTGCTTCATTATAAATAAATGAGTCTCATAATTCACCAATCAAAGTATCGTTTTCACATTCTCACCTGAATTCAGCCAAATTCAACCAAGATGAAGCGAACCCAAGCTGTTGCACTTTAACTTTCTTATCCATCTTCCAAGTAAGCAGAGTGTTGTTTTTGGGCACAGAGCCCTTTCCGAAAGCTACGACTTCGTTGTCCCATGTTATCCAGAAATTTCTCCATTCGTCCTCTGACAAGATACCTGGAGTGCTAGTACTGTTCAGCTGCACTGCATAACCTAGAAAGAAAGTTCTATGAATTCTAACAGAAAAAGGTTTAATCGATTTCTATATATGTACAATGAAATGGCTCAGAAAAAAATGTGAATTTGAATTATATTCAGTCATGATAGTTTAAGCTCAAGAAGAATTCTGTGCAACTTTCGAAGGATAAGTATTCTGGATTATTTCCAGAGTAAAGCATCATCAATTTGAGTTGAAACTATAGAAATGTAATACCTTGAATCTACATCACACTGGTCCAGACAATTCATGTCATGAGAGTAGGAATAATACTGAAGGCAGATAATCTTACGTATCATAGCAGAAACAGTAGGCAATATTGTTTTCGTTACCTATGCATTTTCATTCGTTTTTTCATCATTTAAAATCTGGAAGAATAGGATTGAAAAAGCGAAAAGTAGGTCGATTATGTGACATTTGCAAACAGATTGAATTTTCCAGAATTTGAAACCTTGTTTTGCCTTTTTGCCGTTAAACCACATATAATCAGGCGCAGATCTAGGCCCGACTTTTGAGGGGGAGAAACTTTAACCCCGTTTGCACCGCTTACCCACAAAAGTTCCTCTTAGCTAAGTTCCACTTAGATTTAAGGTTCACTTAAAAATATTTTCAGTTGCTCCGGTACTGCTTAACAGAAACTTAGCTAAGGATCACTGCCATTTGGCAACGCTGTAAGTTCTTGATACACTCGACCTACTTGTGAAGATTTTATGTCTGTTTCTATGAGTGATGCACAAATTTTATGTTTTGTGGACTAACGTCAAACAACTGGCAGATAATTCGTAATTTTTCCCTGTGAAGTGTTTTGGTTTTTCCAGAGATATAGGTGAAGGTTAAGTTCGAAATGGATAGTGCTGAAAAAAAACCAACAAGAGCACCAAATTTCTCTTCTAATGAGAAAAACATTTTGCTGAATTTGGTGAATCGTTTCAAGAACATCATCGAAAGCAAAAAAACGTATGCGGTTACTTGGCGTGAGAAGACGGAAGCTTGGAATAAAATTGCGAATTCATTCAATTCGCAATCCCCTGATGAACATCATAGAACCAAGAATCTTTGAAAAATATTACGACAATAAATAGTATGTCAATTATTTTGATAAAATGAGACAAGAATTGTAGAAACAATTTATTAAATTATACATTGATACCTCAAGTATGTTGAAAAATAGTTTTGTATAATTGAATTTCAGTAAAACTTCAAATTCATGAATCTACCATGAAGTCTTCTTTGAAATGTGAGCTGATCAAAGGATTCGAAATAGTTTGTCCTTTCATAAATCGTTCTAGGAATTCCATGAATCACTAACATCAACTCATCAAAGTCCTCATCATCCGTAACAACATACTCCAGTCTTTCCATCTCAATATCTCATATAAAAAATAGCTCACTACCACCAAAACTTCTTCTATTTTGAACTGAGGCCGGAATTCAACTTCAATTGAAATTTAAATCACACACATGACATGACGTCTGACGGAGGCGCAAAGATAAGTTATACTTAAGCCATAGATTCCTTCGGCTTATCCTTTCTGTCTATTTAGGTGACACTTTAGGTCTGAGTAGAAGCGGTGCAAACGGAATAAGCAAGTTAAGATAGACTTAAAGATAAGTTCCACTTAAGTGTCACTGGTGCAAACGGCCGTAAGATACTCAAAAACCAAAAGGTACTGGCATTTTAGGCAATGTTATTTGACTAAATTGAGTAGCACCCAATCAAAACTCCATTCAGAATTCGGGTGATATTAAATTTTTGACGTCCTGTAATTATTTTACCCTTAGTATGTCAGCAAAATTTTAGGTGGTCGAGGGCAATTTGTGGAGGGAACGTTCCCCCAAATCACCCCCCTGGATTAACGCACATTATTTCATGTGGACGTCTGTGAAGAGAACTCTTTCCCAATGGATATGCTCTCTCGCAAAATCCAAACGCGCCCTTCGATGGGCTGGGTAAGAGCTGGGCCTCTTGCCGCGACACGAGACCTTGAATCATATTCAATCATATTCTTATTGTCTGAGTGCTAATTTGCACCCCATGAGTTTGCTCAAGCTGATTTTGAAGGAGGTGAGCGGTTGCAAACCGTTGTCTCAACGAAGAAACTCTCTAGTAACGTTCTTGAATGTCAGTTGTTACCCGTGGTCTACCCTGTCTGGTCTTCGGACATTCATACCTGTCTCTCGGAATCCCTGCAACATTCTGAACACACTTGAATGGGAAACTCTAAACCTTTCTGCAATTCTTGTGATGTCTTCTCGCGAAACTACCGCTTGGACACATTCCTTCTGGGTCAAATTGCGTGTTTCGCGTTGCATAGCGATCGAGAGTAGAAAATCAAACGCAAGTAAAACTATTGATCACTAGAATTGATCGAGAACAACTAATTTCAGAATGGAGCCAATACATTCAAAATCTGATAATCTAATCTTTTTTATTCCTGCTGGGAAAAAACATCTATATTGAAGAAAAACGTTGAAAGTGGATAACATATGCATGCATAATTCTGATAAGAATAATTATCATTTGGGAACACCTTCAGTTGTAGAATAAATTTGAGATTTCCATAATGTGCGTTATTTTTTTTTTGCGCAGTATATTATACAGACGCGAATAGGAGTTTATGAATCACTTAGGGGTGAATAGGCGTGCCAATCAGAAAACGGAATTTGATCACATGGTTTTATCTGTGGTCAAAGCATCACTCAAATGTATTTGATGAATATTTGCAGCTTCCGTATGATCAGAGTTATCGAATAGAATATTTTTGTTGATTGCTTGGTAATCCGAAAACAGAAAGAAGGTCAAGAGGAATAATTTCGATTGTTTTGAAGTTGAGATAGAAAGAGAGAGTTGTAGTAGCAAAATCAGAATTCTCCAAGGTAATTGAGTGTCTTTGGCTAAACATTTTTCTTTATAAAGTCCCAAACCTCACTGAACAAAAATGTTGACACTCTCAATTTTCAAACCATAGACAACAACCATCGAAGCTCTTCGTGTAGAAACAAACACTCTTTATTTAACAGGTTATATTCACTATAAAAGAACAATTTCGCAGGATTTCACATCCCGCAAAATCCCGGACAAATCGCCAACGAAAAGGACACAGGGTAAACATAATTATACAAATGATACAACCCTGTTTTATCCTTTATGAATTCACGAAATCGTCCACCCCCTAGCGTACGTTTCCAGAATAAAGAGGGTCGACTGGATGAAACCACGTATCCTCCAGGAAATATTATTATTCATGGACAAGTGACATAGGTTAGCTTATAGCGGAGGATCAATGTCCACATATGTTTGTCATCAAAGTCAAACAAGCTTTTCATGTCGGAACTGACAACGGGCCAGAGAATCGCGGATGGAACTTTGTTGTTGTTACACGCTCTCGACGTTGTTGGAAGAGCGAATCCAGTCCGCTTTTTGTCAGGGTGGACAGGGTTGGATCGAGGAAGAAGTTGAACATTTTCTCTTACAAATAAAACCAAAATGTTTGATGGGCAAATACGCACGTGACGAATATGAAATATGAAAGAAGAGGTAGTCTCGTTAATGTTCAAAGAGCCTACAAGGAAGTAATATCATCCAGAGTATCCATAGTTTAGTTTAGTTTAAGAAGGGGTTACAGTTCACTGCAACCTCAAGGTCTATTGTGCCACCTTACAGAGCTGCTCTGATCACACCCTTCACTCTCGCCTTCCAGTTCCAGAGAAGCGGTGCGCTTAGGGTAACGTTAGTTGACACTGTAGTAAATAATAATAAGAAGAGGTTCATTTCAATCGATCAATATTATTCTCTGCTTTCACTATTTTGATATTCATGGCGATGTTAAGCGATAAACCTTTTCTTATTATTATTCACTACGGTGTCAACTGACGTTACCCTGAGCGCACCGCGTCATAAACTGAAGACGTAAAATTTGCAAAATGCATAACGCTTCGGTCAATGCGACAAATGGTAAACATCTCGCTACTTTGTTCAAAGTTCATGCTATGGAAGAAGGTTTTCGTATGGAACTAGATATGGCGTCTTCGGTATATTTATACCTTAAGAAGATGACATCTCGCTGTAAGTTCCAAGAAATACCTTGAATCATTCAGAGCTATCTTGTGCTGATGAGTGCTAATAAGGACGAAATGGCCATTCATGGGTGCTCTGTTTGATACCACTTCCTTGCATTTTGTCTTGAACGAGGACCGGATTAGCTTCAAAGCATGGGTTTAATATTGGTTGATTTCAATCGATTAATATTATTTTCCGCTCTCACACTGTTTCAATATTCATAGCTTTGAATGATATGGAGCACTTTAGGGCCATATATTTCACCCTTACGGTACTTAGCAACATTTTTTTGTATCACCAAACACTGCACCTAATAGAAAAATTTCAGAGCTCGAAGCACTAAGCATTAGTTCAATATAGTGCTTACCAGTACAAAAGTGCATCGAGTGTTTTCTCCAGCACAAAGCACAAGGCTTTGAACATCTCTGGTACTCCAAAACAACGTCTTGATCTCAGCTGGTTCCTAGATCGATTATATGATTTTCAGTGGGCTTAAAGTGTCATTTAATAAAACATAAAACTTTCTGAAAGGTTGCTTTTCATCCAACATCACCCATGAAACAGCCAATCTGGACTGATTGTTGGAATATTCATTTAACGCCCAAATAAACATATCTAGAAGTTCTTATGACGATTATCCGACCGACTCACTTGACTCATCAACTGACCTCGAATGGGCGTAAAGTGTCTATAAGAATTTAACTCCCACCTCTACCTTCTGAAATCGCCAACAATATCTATTATAGTTAAAAGAGACGTTCAAAGTTCTTAAAAACCCTCCTCCAGAAAATTCTCACTAAATTCCTCTCAAATTGAAATAAACCCTTCAGGAAATTCTCCTGCCAATTGTTCCACCTCCGGTATTCATTCCACATACCGAATAAAACACCCAAATCTGGAGGGATCACCAAATTAACCCACAACCTGCGTTTGGGCATCGAGTGTCATCAATCATTTAACGCCCACATAGACCTTCCTGGAAGTTCTCATAACAATTATCTAACCGATTCTCTTGATTCTTCAACTGAGCACGAATGGGCGTGAAGTGTCCATAAAAACTTCACGCCCATCTTGTTCTACTCAAAATTACAGGCACCAACAATATTTATCACAAGTATAGAGGCAAACAACCCCTCACTCCAAAAATTCCTAATAAATTCCCCACAAATGCAAACAAATCCTTATAACACTTCTCTCGACAACTATTTAATACCCACGATCGGACGTATGTCATTAATTATTTAACGCCCACATAAAACTTCCTGGAAGTTGTCATGTTAATTATCTGACCAATTCCCTTGATTCTTCAGCTACCCATGAATGGGCGTAAAGATTCTATAATAATTTAACACCCACTTCGCAATTTTAAAGATTTTAGGTACCGACAACGTCTTTCTCTATCTTTTCTTTAGTTTAAAAACAACCCTTCATTCGAACAATTCCTGATGAATTCCCCACAAATGCAAGCAAACCCTTCCGAAACTTTTCTCGCCGATTATCCCACTAACGCTAATCATTCCACATCCCCAATAAAACGCCCAGATCGGGCGTAAAGTGTCATTGATGATTTAACGCCCACATAAAACATTCTGGAAGTTCTCATGACAATTATCCGACCGATTCTCTAGATTTTTCAACTGTCAACGAGTGGGCGTAAAGCGTTTACAATAATTTAACGCCCACTTCGCAATTCTCAAGATAACAGGTACCAACAATATTAACAATATCTTTTTGTACTTAAAACAACCCTTCCCTCGAACAATTTTCAATAAATTCACCACTTCTCCGCCAATTATTCCACCCCCGCTATTCATCCCCGATAAAACGCCCAAATCAGGACCGATCGCCGGATTCCGTATCCATTAACCGCCCACCACTGCGGTACGTGCACCGATACCGTCGCGACGCATCGAAACAAACGTTTCGTCTCTAATTGGGGTTGAAGAGGTCGTTAGGTAATGGCCGTCGAATTGATTATCAAAACCGCCCTACCTGGCAAGAAAGTGCTAAATGGGGTCCTCCACTTCGGTTAATGGAACACAACCGCTTGACGAGGGTCGATTTTAAACGTACAACTTGTCAGAGTTTGTTGGAGGGTAGGGGGTGGTGTGACGGTTAACGCCGAGTTAACAATGACAGGGATTTTTAGGGCTCCGTTAGGAGGGTCGTATGAAGGGGGTAGATTGATTGTTTTAATTGAGGGTTGATATTATTTAGATTGATGATCTCGGAAATCTGTTCTTCCCACGTTTGGGGTTGCTAATATATTTGATGGAAAGTGTGTAGGGTCATTTTTGAATAAACAGAGTTTAACGCGTAACATCGCCTTGAATATAAAAATAATGAAACCAGAGAATAATAGCTGTTTGATACCACTTCCTTGCATTTTGCGAAATTAGCTGCGAAGTATGTGTTATATAGACAGAGATGAACCTCTGTTTATTCACTACGATGTCAATTGATGTTATACTGAGCGATCTGCGTCGTTGACTGAAAATGTAAAATTTGCGAAATGCAAGTACGCTTAGGTCAATGCGACAAATGGTAAACATCTCCCTACTTCGTTCAAGGTAAATGCTATATGAAAGAAGGTTGTTCGTGTGGAACTAGAGATGGCGTCTTCGATATATTTATACCTGAAAGTAAGTGCCATTCTGTTTTAAGTTCCAAGAAAATCTTGTATCATTCAGAGCTATCTTGTGCTGATGAGTCCTAAAAAGGACGAAATGGCCATCCACAGGTGCTCTGTTTTATACCAATTCCTTGCATTTTGCCTCGAAAGAGGACGAGATTAGCTTCGAAGTATCAGTCTAACATTGGTTGATTTCAATCGATTAATATTATTCACTGCTTCCATTATTTTTGAAATTAGAATTCTCACAAAATAAGATTGGCCTCACGTACAGGAAAACCATAAAGTTCATTCATGAATTCAACTTTTCTCCTGAAATCTTCAACCTAGCTCAAATATTTTTAATTTTGGTTTTTTTTCGAAGTTGAATTGTTAACGGTCGGCGTTTAAAGAATTATCGTTCAGATTCAATGTACGAGTATATGTAGAATCTTCTGACTTATATAATAGAAAAATATCAATTGGGTACAAAAGCCTCTTTTTCTCAGAGAATGTAACATTACATTCTGACCAATAAAGATTCTTATAGACAGCAGAAATGTTGAAATAAAATCAACTGCGAGGAATGCAAATGTTCTGAAATGATCAAGGTTTAAACGATACCTAGGAGTTGATGGGGATCGGAACCAGGCTCATTCGCCATTTTGCAACTCAGTTCATTAAGGCAAATTTATTATACCAAAAATTACTGTCTATAAACGAAGAAAATCGAATCGAAGGATTCTAGCTGCAATTTCATTGAGAAGTTATTCGTGAATATAATGAATTTAAAGTGGATAAGGTATGTTTTTTTCCTCAAAAAGGTAACATTTTATTCTGTTCAATAAAGACATTGTTGGAAACAGAAGAAAAAGAATGAAGTTTTTGTTGAATGATTGCGAAGGAATCGACTACAAGAAAGGCTATGAAAGGCTCAAGGTTCGAATAACTACGAGAAGTTGGTGGCAAGTATGCTCGGAACCTTTGCCATTTTACAACCCTGCTAAATGCAGTCTTCTGTTAACTTATCTATACCAAAACTTACTGATATAATTGAAAAAAATAAACACGAAGGATTCTGGCCGTTATTTTCCTTCAAAGCTATCAAAAAATATGATCTCAAATTTGATTTCTTCAGCCAGTATTGAGTGGACTTTTTTTCCTCATGAAATGTAACATTTCATTCTGTCGAATAAAAAATGTTGTTGAAAACCAGAAATGAACAAATGAACATTCATTGAAACATTTCGGAATCGAAAACTGTGGGATTTGAGAATGCCACGAAAAGGTCATGGTTCGAGTACGAGTTGATCGCGAGTATACTTGGAAACCGAATCCTCCGCCATTCTGCAACCGGTCGAATGAAGTCATATTTGATAATAAATATGAAAATATATTATTCGTCCTTTCGTGAAATTTCTAATTTCCCCATTTTGCATATTGTTTTGCCAAATACTCTTTTATTTTACGCCTCCTTCCTCAAGAAAAGTGCTACTGCATCTTACTTATTTCGAATATTAATTCAGTTGTCACTGGGCAAAAACTTAAAAGGGATTATAATTGGATTTTCGTGTACTCACCGTGTTTACCACGTCCTATCCACGTCACTGTATTGTCAACATCACCAACAGCTATTCTATACATCCTATCTGAGGCCTCCTGACCTTCACTCAAGGCAATATGGACAGGTCCAACCTTGCGAGATGGTGAGTTACCAACACGGAGCTCTAGGACGACACTTTGTCTATTTCTTGGAGCTGCCATCCATTCATATTTGTAGTTGTCGGCGGTAGAAATGAAGATTCTCTGGAATAAAGATTGATTAGGAAAAATATTTATGAAACGAAGTGACAACATGACAAAAAATTATTTCGTAATTCATCGTTCGAACTACGAGTTGATTTTCAACGATTGTTTGCTAATTATTATGGCGGTATTTCTTAGTGTTTCAAAATTAATCCTTTACTATAGAGGGTGAGTAAATAGTTTCACGGTTTTAAAAAAAGGGTGAAAACGGTTTATATTGATTTGAACTTCGATTTTCTCATAGATAAATGTGGATTTTGCTTTATTTCACTTTTTGAATAAAAAAACCATTATCTTAAAAACTTTCAATAACGTCATTTAGTGTACCTACCTTTCTCAAAAGGTAATGAAGAGTGAACGTCAAATACACTACAGTTCTACAGTGTCACAAAATTTAGAAGAAATTTCATCGATGGAATAATAGTCACGCAAAACTCCTGGTGTTTATATATAGAAATGATTAAAAATATACTTACCATTGGCACAGAAATAAGCGCTCTCAGTGTCAGTTTGCACTGTTCCTTCTGGATGTACCTTTACTGTTGCAGATCTGATTACAGCACCGGTGATGGTGGTGTTGACAGATCTTTCCGAACCCTCACAAGAGGAACTGGTGTAGCCGTTGACTTCCACTGTAAAATACGAAAAAGAAAATTTAGATGCAGGATGAAGATTGAAATCTCAAGAAAAATAGCATTGCGTATTTTTAAACATCAGACAAAATTAATATTTTTTGAGCATCGACTTGATAAAATGTTGAAACAAGTGAATTGATTCAAATTAAACGAATTTAAAATATGTTTCTTCATCTTTTAAGCAATATCCCTATCTGGTTTTTTTCAAATGAAAACATATGCGAGGGGCTTCGAGAGATGATTCCTCGATGAAAATAAGCAAGGGTAGTTCATATAATTTTTTTTCCAAATCGACCTCCCTTCCAAGTTACAGCCTTTGGAAGGCGATGACGAGTTGACAGTTTTTAATTATTTTTAGGAGTCCTAAAAAACACTTATGCCCGATTGCACCGTTCGTCTAAGCAGAGATTAAGCCTTTAAGTGACGTTATTCCATTGATGAAACGTCATTTCAGGACTTAAACGTTGCTTAGACGAACGGTGCATAAGTCATAATACACAATATGATCAATTAAGGAGATGTTAGTCACACAATTTTTTTGATACCATAACTTTATTATCAGGGGTTGAAAATAACAACCCTTTATGATTTCACTTAAAAAATTGTTTTCGTGGGTTAGATTTTCGAAAAATAAAATTCTCTTATGGTTTCCCATTCAACTCTGGAGAAAAAAATTATCTTGCAAAATTTCTGTAAGTCGATAGTTTCTCGGAAAAAATGAAAACTTACAAGCAGTTATGATCACTGTTTATTCTATTTCATCGTATGTTCCATAGAATGAATATTCTAAGATATTGTTTACGCTCGAAGTTGGTTTTGTCAATTATGCTTATTAATCGAAGAAAGTTATATTTGTGAAATTAAAATATTACGGATATAATTTTCTTCCAGAAATTAGTACTTAAACCTTCAGAAATATTTAAAGAACATCTTTATCTCCTGTCACAGACATACAATATCTCAAAATTTCATTCTATGGAACACTTCTACGGTGAAATGGAATGAACAGTGATCATAACTGCTTGTAAGTTTTTATTTTTTCTGAGAAAAGTATCGATTGTATCGAAATTTCGTAGGAGATTTTTTTTCTCCGAATTGAATATGGGAAACCACAAGAGAACTTTATTTTTCGAAAATCTATCCCACGAAAACAATTTTTGAACGAAAATCAAAGGGGGGTCGTTATTTTCAACCCCTAATAATAAAATTTTGAGATCTGAAAATTTGTGTGAGTAACATCTTTTTAGTGCTTCATATTATGTATAGTTTTATGACTCAGTGTTTTACGAAGCAGCAAAAAAATTAAAACTGTAATCGCTAGCAAACGCTTTCACGAGCACTGGCCCCGTATTCTGGAAAAGTGATATTTCAAAACGTATACGAACTTTATTGCGCGAGTCCGTCTTTTACCTGCAAAAATGCACACCACGCAATGAATTTCGTTTCGCTTTGAAAGATCACTTGTCGAGAATACGGGGCCTGAGTGCAGCCCTAATACTTGTAGAATTCAAGTTTCTACAGTCTGTCGACTGGTTTCATAAAACCGCCTGTCCTCTTTTGCCGCACAGACGAAGAAACCATTCCCTCAGGATCTCCCGAATCGGCGAACTCATCGAGAACGGCAATAAACCAGCCGAAAATGCAAGCGGCATGATTTATTAAGTGACTTGATGAAGGCGACTTGTCTTCGGGCGTTAAGCAGAGTCTCCCTCGCGGCCGAATGGATGGCTTCAATTTGGGGGGTCCGTAATTCAAAAGCGCCATATTTAACTTCTTTTTCGCCGTCGGCTTCGGCCGGGCGCGATAACTTTCTTAATCACGTTGCGGATGGAGAGAAATCTGATTTCTGACAGCGGATTGTGGTTTTTTTAGGGCTCGAGGCGTTTGTGCTCTTCTGCGTGATTAGCCGATTGTGTTTATGAGGGATTTTAGCGTTTGAGTTGGTGTAAGTTGGTGAGCTTTGTTGGTCTGGTTTGTATGTTTTTGCGCTGAAGTTTCTAGCAACGACACTGTTATGGAATACTGTCATTGCGTTATTATTACCAGGTTGCGTTTTAAGTAAAATGTTCACGTTTGAATTGATATGATTTTGTTGGTAGCTGCATTCTCAGGGTTTCTAGGTTTTATGATTCGTAACGACAGTGTTTCTTTTGTAGTTTGTACCAGTGGGAATATCCTGTATAATTTTCATACGTAAGACAGCAAGGTCTGTATAACCATAGACAAACTAAAAAATTAGATGAGCCACTCGTATATTCCGCGCCATCTGTCGGAGGAGGAGACTAATACACGAAAAAATTATTTTCAATTTGATAGTTAGATATCGTTGCATTCATGGAAATCCTATCGAGAAAATAGTAGGTATGTAAAATCTTTATTATCAAAAAACCTTTGAATTGTCAACTGACACAAAGAGTGGTTGACACGTTCTTTTTGAAAAATAATAAATTTCGATATGCCTGCAAGAGTGAAGACGTGCTGTGTTATTGGATGTGAAAATCGAGATGCAAGAAGGTAATTTAAAATTTATATGTATTTTCTGTTACCTATAAGAATTCAGATACTCGTAGTTTTCAAAAAAAATTTCATGTATTGAATAAGTTTAGTCGGTAAATACTCATATTTTGTATTATTGAATTCATTATTGTTAGTTTTGAAAATGTTTAAATGCAATTATTAGTTTATTGATTAGATATTTATGAAATAAATCTGTATTTTCAATTGGTGATACCTATTTCAGTTAATAAATTTTTATTCTATCCAGAATTTGATTATTGATCCTCATTTCTCGATTCCAAAAGAAAATCAGATGAAAGTTCGTTGCAGGTATTATTTTCATGAAATAAATTTCCTCACTCATCGATAACTTGCACGAATCCATTTCTGATTTCCTTTCGGAAATTGAATTTCAAAAAACTTTTTGCCTCTTGTATATGGGTGTACCTACAAAAGGTGCAATACAGAATTCTTTTTGAGGCAACTTTACGATACAGATTCCTTTTCAATGAGCTTTTTTCACGAACTAGTAATGTTGTACAAAAACAGATGGCGCTGAAGCTTGTTTTACTAGTGTCTCATCTATTCTCCGTTTAGTTAGTCTATGTGTATAACCATACATCTCTGGCAGTTGCCATGAATCCTTTTTTTAATATTTCGCCAATTGGTCGTTACCAATAATTTTGAGCCATAGACTTCGGTAGAAAACTGTAAAATGACGGTCCACCATCCGTCTATCGGCTGATAGGATAAACTTCGTGTTTGTTGTCCAAGGTTTCGGCATTACCAACACAGAATACTGTGTCATCGAGGTGGGTAGTCACAAGGATTGGTTAGTGGTGGCGCCGTTAAGGTTCAGTTCTCAAAACGGTGTCTACCAAAAATCATAACTACCTTGTGCCACCCAGAGTCCGTTGCACTGATGACGGCCAACAAGCCCGAAACAGCTGTCTGCAGATTCTCTGTTTGACATAACCTCGATGCAGATCTTTGGATGACATACATGAATGGTTCAGGAGTCTGAGTTTGATATTTGTTGATTTTATCGACGAATGTTATTTTCTACTCAGTTTATTTCTATTCATAATATTTGTATACACAAAAATTAAGCATGTATAAATAACGGTTGTTATTTGACTAGACAGGAAGAATGATTACATAACGAAATTACCAATTCAATTGGTAAATTGAACTCAGTACTGTTTTCACCTTCAAGTAATGAGTTTAGAATGTTCTAAGTTGTGAATATCTTAGTTGTAAACATCTTCGATATTCCCTAGCTGGATACATCACACTTTAGTTGTGATCAAATTTATATATTTCCTTCCATAAAAAATAAAGACGTACGGTTGAGATAAAAAATGGAACCAAATAAATATATTTTGAACTTAAAGGACATCAATTATGATATATTATTCACGCAAAGCAGTTTCACAGAACTCAAGGGAATTCGAATGTCACTAAGTTCGTTCTACATCCCATTATCGTTAAACATCGCATAATCGCTTTAACAAAATCTATACAACTCAACGAAGAAGTACGTGAGAGGGTTAAAGATAAATATGAATCGAATAATATTCTTTGAAAGAGAAAGTGACAATATTCATGAAATTTTGCAAGCAAGTGCAATAGCACAAAATTGATTGGATGTACAATTTTTTGTGGATAATACAGAGTGTCCCATTACTCGACGTCAACCCGGAACCGGGTGAAAAGGAAAGTAATGCTGGTTGTCAGAAAAATATAAAAAAAATCTAAGTTGCATGATTTTAAAATAATGAGCATTCAAAAAAACACGCAAAATTCCACACCCTGTGGCAGTCTTTTCGCTCCTGTTGCCACAAATATCAACTTTTTCCAACTTTTTCTTTGCTGTGTAACCTTGAATAATGCTTGTCTAAACTGTAATCAAAATTTTGATACCAGCTGCTCTAGGTTCCATGAAAATAGGCCTTACTTCTCGGAAAAAAAATTCAAGATAAACAATCGCCTAGTTTCAACTGACTGTATTGAAAAAAAAATGTACTACGTAGGTTTGGCATGTTTTTCAAAAGTTGGCGCATTTAGTGAGGATTCCAAAATGGTATAATACTTGTTTAATTATAGCTGCCGTAGTTCAAATTTATTTTCGATTGCCTTTGAATACACTTTTTCGTTAACTGCTTCCCAGTAATAGAGTCCAATGGGTTCAAGTCCGGTGAACGGGCCGGCCACGAGATTGGACCAGAAGTCCGATCCATCTTCCGGGAAAAAATTTGCAGAGAAATAATTTTTCCAGAAAAATTTTTCCAGAGAAATTTCTCTGAATTTTTTTTTCTGGTAACATTTTTTTCCCGGAAGATGGATCGGACGTTCTGGTCCATTCTCGTGGCCGGCCCGTTCACCGGACTTGAACCATTGGACTCTACTACTGGGAAGCAGTCAGAGCTGTGCCGAAGCCTTGTGCTTAGTGCTCGTGAAAGCACTCGAAGCACTTTCGTGCTCGTAAGCACTATGCTCGCGAGCACTTGATTGAACCAGTGCTTAGTGCTTGGTGCTTCGCGAATTTTTCGAAAGGGCTTAGTGCTTAGTAATTCGAAAAAGTGCTCCCGAGCACCAAAGTGCTCCCAAGCACTTTCAGGAATTACCAAGCACTAAGCCCTTCATGTACTTGTTGGGACATGGAAATGGCAGACTTTCGCGTGCTTCAAATAGACAAAGAACTAAAATATTTTTTTTCGTTTCATTTCTATAGATAAAAAATTTGTTCATATTTTCTTGCATTACAAACACTGGTGTTAAGAAAACAATCTCGCTGTATGTTATGGACTTTGTGGTTTTTACGTTTTCATTATTTCGACAAGAAAAACAGATTGTTATGATGTTATGGCGGAATTTTTTCAGGAGAGCTCTATGGAACAATGCGACCTTTTTCAACATACGATTCAGGTATCTTTTATCATGATTTCAAGTAATTTATGGGCGAATATTCTAGTTACAGTTTGTTAACTGAATGAATGCCATATAAAGCTCAGAAACCATAAGAAACATTTCCATCTAATTTGTTGACAAGACGTCACTCTTTCTCTAGAACTTTTTTTGGTATGTCGTCATGGTAACCTATGTCTGTATATCCGGAATTTATCAAAAATAATTATTTCGTCGACCCAAAAGGTGATTTTAATTTGTACGAAAATTAATATAAATGACCAATTTTGATGTGTAATTGATGCTGTTTCAGTGTGCTATTTCCATGAACAAACGAACATAACGCATTCAGAAGTGATAGAGTAATGTCTCAACTCAACAGAAACATAGAAATATCGACATTTAAATTTAAGTCAAATGTATGTCTTGTGAAAAATAAGAGTTTATTTCAATCAAGAATTTTTATACAATTCATATTGATGTCGTCGGAAAAATCTTGTAATCAACCAGTTATTAATCAATTAATTTAGCGACTAATGGTCTCGAACTATTAATGCGTGAGCGGAGCGAACGCTTTAAAATATCTTGACCATTAGTCGCTCTCTCAAATAACCTAGTTGATTAAATATCTATTAAACGACCCGCTAAAAAAACTATTGTCAATTTCAATTATGTCCAGTTCAAAACACGATAACATTAAAAAGAAAAATCGAAATTCCAAACTAAGAGATATTGGATGGAAAATATTAAGTTTGATTTTGAAAAGTGCTAACTGCTCGGTGCTCGTGTAAACGAATTACTTTCCAAAAATGCTTAGTAATCGCGAGCATTCTTCAAAAAATAAGGGCTTAGGGCTCGAGATTCCCGAGCACTTTTCAATAGGGCTTAGTGCTTTGTGCTCGAAGCACTTTTCTTCAGTGCTCGGCACAGCTCTGGAAGCAGTTAACGAAAAAGTGTATTCAAAGGCAATCGAAAATAAATTTGAACTACGGCAGCTGCAATTAAACAAGTATTATACCATTTTGGAATCCTCACTAAATGCGCCAACTTTTGAAAAAACATGCCAAACCTACGTAGTACATTTTTTTTTCAATACAGTCAGTTGAAACTAGGCAATTGTTTAGTTCGAATTTTTTTCTGAGAAGTAAGCCCTATTTTTATGAAACCTAGATCAGCTGGTATCAAATTTTGATTACAGTTTAGAAAAGCATTATTCAAGTTTACACAGCAAAGAAAAAAGTTGGAAAAAGTTGATATTTGTGGCAACAGGAGCGAAAAGACTGTCACAGGGTGTGGAATTTTGCGTGTTTTTTTAAATGCGCATTATTTTAAAATCATGCAACTTAGATTTTTTTTTATTTTTCTGATAACCAGCATTACTTGCCTTTCACCTCACCCGGTTCCGGGTTGACGTCGAGTAATGGGACACCCTGTATACCTGCGGTTGAATCGGAAATACCCTCAACTATTTTAGTTTATTAGTACTCCTTTAATACATTTGCAGATGTGGAAAGAGCTCGGAATTTCGAATTTGCATTCTGAGTTCCGTGCAAAATTCTGTATAATGCACTTGCAAGGGAACATAGGATTATTCAATTTTGGCAGAGTTGAAAAAATAACAGCTTACCTGTCATATTTTTGAGACCAGGTGTGGTGACAAGAAGTCGAACTACCAGTGAAGTAGCTCCTCTAGGACCCAATCTCAATCGTTCTGTTACGTAAAGAAGTCCATTGCTCAAGAATTGGGCACCTTCACTTAAGGCAAGTAAAGCGGTTACCTAAAATGAATAAACATTCTTAAAAACATGTATAGATTCATCCATTAAGAAAGAACTTCGTTCTATCAGATTATTTCGACTCCGACTTTCAAACAACAAATTTTAGTTTTGATGATTACATTGTGTTACAGTAAACACACTATACAGTAGTTGCACTACTTACTTACTTCATTTTCGATACGCGCATATTTCGGAACGTGTTATTATTTTTCTGTTCTGTACATCGATCTATAATTACTAGGGATGCAGAATCACGTGACCTAACAGAAGATCGAACACTTGGATACATTAAAGAGAGAAAGACATATGCGATCTTATCGAAAAGAAAAGAGATGAAGAAAGTTTGTGGGCAACTCGTCAAAATCATATGGAAGCTGTAAACAAATATTTAGGCTTTGCTTTGCCCACAAGAAGTTGATGCGGTGAATATAATTTAAGTTATACTAATTTCTGAATTAAAGTCATATATTTTTTGATATATTTCATTTGGAATAATCTATTTGGTGTTTTTATCTACATTGATTTGACATTGCCCCAATAGCTCCATCACATTCGACCAAGTGACCTCTCTCTCTCTCATGCAGTGTCCATTCTTATTAGGTCTATGGTTCTGTAGTTGTACATTTCAATGACGTTTTTGATTTCATCATATGTCTGCTATATTGTTGATCCTATAAGTAATTAATGTAACTCTGTTTTTTCTATTATAGATAGTTTAGTGGGTTTATTCACTTGATTGGAATTTTTGTATTGAATAAATAAATAACTTAATTTCTTGACAAATATCCTTCCTCCACTTGTACAAAACCTAAATTCCACCAAACGTCTTTCTAACTCGCAACCTTAAACTGCGTTCCATTTTTTAAACTATTGCAATACTCCACGAAAATTTCCAATTAAAACTAAAACCAAAATTACCACCATATTTATAAATATTAATCCAGGCCACCGTATCGAACTTTTCTGCAGTCACTTTCGTGCCGAAATATTATGATAGCTTCTTATGTCGACACTGAATTTCGGACTACAAATACTGTTTCTGATGATTACATATCGTATTTCACAGTATTAAGGGAAAATTATGATACTGCGAATGATTCAAGAGCACAAAAAGACATCAGTAAAAACCTTTGACTCCCATATGAGGTTTGGAAAATTTGGAAAAAATGCTGAAATTAATTTCGAAGGACTCTTTCCATCGAAACTTATTGTTTTGTCTTTCATCTTATTTGTTGTTATGGAATTGAAAAAAAAGAATCAAATGAAGAACACGAAAATTATTAATATGGTAATGAACTCTCCAATTTTGTACACGACATACATTTGACATAAAAAACATTTATATATGTCAGTACAGTTGAACATTATTCGTATTGCTTCTTAACACTCTATGTTCGGTTGCCCATGACAATTGCACATGAAAAAGTAGGAATTGGTCCATAAAATGGTATGTATCAACTTCAATGAAAAACCGTTGACTAGGAGAAATTAATGTTCATCCAAAAAATCAAAAATCCGTGGCTGATTTTCGAGTTTTAGACTCGCGCAAGAATATCAATGGATTCTGCACTTATAAATACCAATTCTGACATCTGGACAAATATGTTCGATATCCTTCACCACCTAACCTAACCTAAATAACCAAACCGTCTTTCAACTCGCAACCTTCAACCGCCTTCTATTTTTAAAACTATTCCAATGCTCCCCCAAAAAAATTTCCAATTAAAACTTCCGAAAATTACCCGCATACTTATAAATATTCATCCATGCCGCCGTATTGAACTTTTCTGCAGCCACTTTCGTGCCGAAATATAATTTTTAATAACGACTGGTCCCACAGGAACTCCCATAAACGCCGGAGTCCCTAATTAGCTACACGGCCTGACTTAAATTAAAGGCCTCTCTCACCTAACCGAAAATTATTATTATTATTAAATTTTGTAATTTTATTTCGGCGGAAAAATGCCTCTGACGCCATATTGGATCTTTTCTCGCCGTTTTAGGCAGGAGCGTAACAGGAATTTGTTTCTGTATCACTGACACATCTGGAGGTTTGGTACTAAGTTATAACAAAAAGACATGTTTCATTATTTTGGATTGTTTCATTATTTCGCTTTCAAGTTTCGCGAGTTCTTGCCAGACATCACTTGCAGAGTTTTCTCAGAAGAAGCGCATGTTCGAGAACAATATTTTTGAATGCACGAATCTTTACCTACATATTTTTAGTTCAAGTTCTTTTAATGAACCCCCTTCTTTTTCCCTCTCGCCTCAAAATATAACTGTCCATTTGAAAAGGATGAGAGAGAGAGCAAAAGAAAAAGAGAGGAAAAAACGAGAGATATAGAGAGAAGAAAGAGAAAGGAAGAGCTGAGAACGTAACATAACATAACATAACATAACATAACATAACAAGCTTCTTTATTTCAGATCATTTCACCTACAATAAGTACATATAAGTTACATGAAATGAAATAGTGTCAAAAAAAGAAAATGGAAGTCAGAAACATCCAAAATCTGCCATGGAATACGGTTCTAATTGTAGTAAATATCTATATAATATGTTTTTTGAAGCTTTTGATGTCCTTTATGGCTTTCACTGCTGGGGGTAGGTTGTTGAATAATTTTAAGCATCTCTACTCAAGCTGTTTTCTGGGTTGTTTTGAGATTACATTTAGGGCAGTTGTAATCAAGACTTCTTGTTCCATATGTATGATCACTTTTGAATATGTCGAACATCCTTGGATTTTTATGCATAAACAGGAGCATTCCTGAATTATCGCATATACTGTTAATAAACCATTTTTCTTGAATATGCTCCTGCAGGACTCTCGATATTTCAACCTGCTTAGGATCCGAATTGCCCTTTTCTGCAGAGTGAAAAGTGTTGTTATATTTCCAGATCCATAAAAAACTATACCAAATCTGATCTTCAATTCTATAGTGGCATGATACACAGTCTTCAGAACGCCTTCGTTAAGATATTTAGATAATTAGACAATGCATAATGGGGAGATCCCAATTTTCCACAGAGACTTTCTATATGAGCTTTCCAGTTGAGTCTTTTATCAATTATCAGTCCTAGAAATTTTGCTTCCTCCGATATTACAAATTAGTGTCGTTTAAACTACCTCAGTTTGAATAATCTTTTTTGAAACTGGGATTAACACAACAAGATTAGTTTTTGCATTGTTGATCAGCAAGTTATTTTCTGTGAACCAATCTTGTGAATATCTCATTATTTCTGATGCCAGTCTTTTGAGTTCTGTCCCATAACTTCTACTGCTAGGATATTTGTATCATCTGCATATGCACACTCATGATCTGATCCCAATCAACCTCCATACCATAATCATTTATGTATATGATAAAGAGTAGGAGCCCCAGTATGCTTCCTTGAGCTATTCCTAACAACAGTTTTTTCTATTTCTGATTTCACTTCTAATTCGTCGGTGACTATCTTCACTAGTTGTGCTCTATTTTGAAAATAAGATTTTATCCATTGTAGTGCTGTACCTCTAATTCCACAATGATACAGCTTCTTAAACAGTATCTCTGGATCTAAGCAGTCATATGCCTTTGAGAGATCTAGAAATATACCAAGTGCTAAATCTCCCTCTTCAAATGCCTTAGTTTACTCTTTTGGTGAATTGATAGATTGCAGTTTGGATGGACCTGCTTTTATGTATCCATGTTGGTTAGTTTTGAAAAACGTACATTCCAGAAGAAACCCCATCAGTTGATCACTGTAAGCCAGTTCAAATATCTTGGAGAATGAGGTTAGCAGGCTGACTGGTCTATAATTGCCATAAGATTTTCATCTCCTCCTTTGTATATTGGGACTACAACTGCTGTTTTTAAACTCTCTGGAAAAACTCCTGTTCTTAAGGAGTTATTGATGATGAACTTCAAAGGTTCCACAATTTCACAAGATGTTTGTTTAATTAAAGTATTTGAGATACCATCTATGCCACTACTGTGTTTATTACGAAGTTTTCCTATTATAGCACGTATGCAAAGTTTGTCATCGAACGAGGTTTTTTAACCGAATTATATACTTTTTACCGTTTAAATTATCTCTGGAGTTTTTTTATTTTGTGTATTTGTCAACTGAAATAGTACCGTTCTTGCTTGAAAGTGAAATTATTCTTATCAAATTATATACTTTTCACCGTTTAAATCACCTCTGGAAGTTTTTATTTGTATTGTTAACTGAAATACCGTTCTCGCTTAAAATGAAATTATTCTTGTCAAATGATTGGCCAGTCCTGCCCATTTTTGTATGGTATCAATCTAATTATATTTCTCATTGATGCGTTGAACAACTAACTGATATTTCTACAAAACCGATAATTTTCAAGAGATCCAAAATAATATCTGCCAAATCTTGAATATCTTTTGTTGAAATTATCAATGACATTTTGACATAATTGAGGCTCTATCTCACTAATGACAAAAATAATTTCATCCTTTAGTTCCGGAATCAATTGTTGATTATTCTTATAGACCGGCTTTTTTCGAACAACCCCAAAGAAAAAAGTCCAACGGTATCAAAATGCGCCTTAACGTAAACAATTATTACAATCAATATTTTCAGTGACGACCGCTACGACTAATTTTACAAAAAACACTTTTCACACAGAATGCTGATTTTCGTAAAATAATTCAACAAAGGCTTAAGGAAATCAAAATAAAGGAAATGCCAATAAAGTTGACAGAAAAAAAGTCATTCCGATAGCTCAAATGTCAACGTAAGGGATTTTTTATTACAGGTCTCCTGCAAAAGATCAAATTGTTATTCTCCCACCCTGCTCTAATGATACACCATTTACATTCATATCGCCTAATACCCAAATATTCGACTACAACATCCCCTGCGCACATATAATCATTTAAACACGGAGCACGTTGAGACCAAATTAATTCATGAATATAGTAACGCCGAAATTGAATCGTTCGCCGTTCTCTTCGCACCCCTCTCCTACCCTTACATCGGAAGGGTAAACAGAGGGAATGACGAAAATGTAACACGTTTACCAAACTCGACATCATTAGGAGACCGTCATAAATTGCGATAATTTCGCTGGACAAAAAATTACCCGCTACTTTTAGCCCTTTTTCATGGAACGTGGTCCACGTTACGTCACCATTTAAATTTAGGGGGTGGGGTCATGTTGGATCAGTAGCGCAGCGTGTATGGAATGTAGAATGTTTCGAAAAATGGTGATTTTGTAACATTCTTAAGGCGAGTACTCACTGAGGTACATGGTACATAACACGACATCGCAGTTTGCATTTCTGAGTGAAGACCATGTTGTAGATTGTAGATTATATTAAGGGAGTTACATTCCATTACCAAGAGGCTAATACAATTGCCAAAGAGGGCGTACGAATGTCACTCCTTGCCCAGAACCCTTCTATGGTATAGGTAAATGTACATATATGAAGGAGTTTCTGGAGAAGGATAAAGCCGAGAGGGAAAAACTCTCTGGCGAAATCTTCCAGGGATGGATCATTCCACAAAGTTCCTTCGGAATTTTGAAACAGCCAGATCCAAAAGATATCGGGATCTTGGTAAGAACGATTACACTTCCTCACTTGCTTTCCTACAGGACATTGTCGCCTCAGGAAGCACCTGTTGAGGATAGGATTATTTTACACTGACGAGTGTAGGTTCTGTGGGAGAGAAAAGAAACCCCCATTCATCTAGTCACGGAATGCTTTGGAATTGCCTAAGGAGAGAACGCCTTGGGCGAAAACCTTATAAGAGTGAGGAACTAGCCTCGTTGAAGTCTTCACAGATATTGGACTTAATC
This sequence comes from Propylea japonica, assembly GCA_013421045.1. Lineage (NCBI taxonomy): Eukaryota > Metazoa > Arthropoda > Insecta > Coleoptera > Coccinellidae > Propylea > Propylea japonica. The sequence continues at coordinate 44,500,354 of CM024242.1, read as the reverse complement.
ATATCTCTGAAACCGGAAGGCAAGCTGTGAAGGGTGCGGTCAGAACAGCTCCGTAAGGAGGCACTCCTAAACTGAAACAAATCTATAACTACATTCCACTGCAAAAAAGGTCCATTGTGCCCCCTCCCAGCTGTTTACAGATTGCCCTCCAGTTAATAGGATGGACTCCAGTAGTCCAATATCTGAGGGGGCTTCAAGGAGGCTAGATCTACGTTTCTCCTATAATTCTCATGTCCAAGATATTCTTTGCGCAGACTCACTATGGTAAGGCATTCTGTAACTGAGTGATCATGTGTTTACACTTTACCCCACAAAATCTTCATATGATTTCTTAGGCAACAATGTCCTGTTAGAAAGCTGGTGAGGAAGGGTAACTTATTCTTGCTGAGATCAAAATACTTAATCGACCTTACAGAGGAACTTTTTACAATTATCCATTCCCGGAAGATTCCTCCAGAGTGCTCCTCTTTCAGTTTATTCCTTCTCCAAAAACTCTTTCTCATAGGTGCATTTGCCTATACCACATAAGGGTTTTCGGGACATGAAGTGGCGTTTGTGCTCTTTGCTTGCTAGTGTGTTAGCCAGTAACTAGGAACCTATACCAAAGAGACCTTGTTGGTTGTTGGTCTTGTCTAATTCATTGAGGGTTCTTCGGCACTCCTATATTATAATTTGAGTCCTGGACATATGAGTTCAGTGCTTTAATAGCAGCTTGACTATCAGAATGGATCACCATGTCACACCCTGATAGTTTCTCTCCTCCGGGTTTTGTCTATGCATCTTAAGATTGCAGGTATTTCTACCTGAAGAACACTCCAATAGGAGCCTAACGTAAACTACAGCTTCGGCACTCATTGTGGTTTAATAATCATCTGTATACCACTTGACGGTATTTATCTCGAAGTTTTGGGTAGTGTATTTCTTTTCTCTTCTCCCGTAACATTTAACGAAAGTTCTTTTCAGTGTAATTTTTTTATCATTACATGACCAGGAAGGCTCGCTGATGGGATGTACTTGGTAAAAGAGAACCAGGCACTCTGACTTTTCATTCTTTGCCGAACTGTATAGGTGTATAGTACTTGTTAAATTCGATTTGTGTGAGAAATAAACTAAAATATTTATGTCGAAAGTTTTTTCCTATTGATATAAATCTCTATCTTTTTCTTTCCTCCTATTTGTGCATCCGAAATTGCCTCCGATAACACAAAAATAGGAAAACCACGAGGAAGAAATAGTAGGGTAGCCCAAGCGGGGATTTCGAGATATACTACAATGCAGCAGATTTATATACAGGAGGATAAGTTATAACTGGTATGGCTATATCGCACCTCTGATAGTTGTTTTGAAGATTTATATATAGATATCTTTCAATAGCTAAGATTTCCGCCTGAAAGACGCTCATACAGGAGCCTAGCGATATTGCACACTTGGTACTTGGCCCGTATATCCCAGCGCCAGCTCCTGTAGAGGTTTTGGAACCATCTGTATACCATTTTACGGTATTTTCTTCGAGGTTATAGTCGGTGTATTCCCGTTCTCATTCCTCTCTTTTACTTAGCAATGTCCTGAATTTTCTCTCAATGCTTACTTTCTTGATCATTACATCACTAGGGAGGTTCGCAGATGAGTTAACAGACCTTCAATACTGCGTAAACATCTCCACCACGTATTCAGCAATTTCTGATCACTATCACATCAAGCTCAGCTCGTGACAGCCTTCTGTTATAGGTAAGTGAAAAAGGGTTATTCTGTTATCTAACTCCCATTGCTGGTTCGCCGCCTTATATTGTTCTCACCTCAAGTCCAGCAGATGTTCACCTTGATGCATTTTTTGCAATAAGCTTTTTCATTTCCTTTAATATCACAATGCCTTGGAACCCCTCATCATCCATAGATTCAAACAGCGCGACGATTGCAAATAAATACCATATAGTACGGTGTTATTAACCCAAAAAAAGGCCTAACCTTGACATCCAAAGTGAAAGTTTTATTCCAACTCCAAATTGTTCTATATAACCCTCTTATTGTTTGGTAAAAAGTTACACCATTTTGAGCGTCGGGTTTGGGGGGAGGGAGGTAGGAATTTAAAATCACTAGTTTTTTTTAGTTTTTCGTAAATATTTCAAAAACTAAGCGGTTTATCCTAACATTGTTATATACAAAAAATTCTACATGAAATGTTGTACTAAAAATGTCCTATGCATATCCTTGTAAAATTTACGGTTCATGAGTTGCAGACGGTGGTGTAAAAATAGAAATGATATAATTTTTAAGGTTTTTTTTTCCAAATAAAGCTATATAGAAATAAGCAAATGATTTAATTAAAGAGTAATAATATACCACAGTATTATAGTCAAAAAAGAGGCTAAGAGGCACCATAGAAGGTTGAAAAAGTAAAAATAATTGTTAGCCATCATAGTGACCTTGGACCGCGGGCCGCAACCAATGGCGGTTCTGTCTTCTGCCACCTGTTGTCTGCCCCCTCCATTCCACCCCTCCCTCACGCACTGTCAGTACGTTTTTGAAACATAGATAAATTGAAAATAGTAATCATAGAAATAATACAATCTTCAATTATAGGCTCACAGTACTGTTAACTTTTACACCGTCTGTAACTCTTGAACCGTACAATTTAGAGTGATTATGAAAAGGACCATTCTTATTTAAAATTTAACGTAGAACATTTTTGTATATAACAATGTTTAGGATAAACCGCTTAGTTTTTGAAATATTGACGAAAAAACTAAAAAAACTAGTGATTTTTCAAATTCCTCCCCCCCTCACCCCCAACCCGACGCTCAAAATGGTGGTAACTTTTACCATAAAATAAGGGGGACTATGTAGAGCAATTTGGTGTTGGAGGAAAACTTTCACTTGGATGTTGAGGTTCAGGTCTAATTACACCGTACTAATAATATCCGAGCTCAATCTCAAGCCGGGTACAGCTACAGACGTCTGTAACATTACACGTTACTGACGTTACGATGAATGCAAAAAATCGGACCGTAACGTTACATGTTACAGGCGTTAAGGTCCGATTTTTGTACATTCATCTCACTTCCTCTTCAAGCGTAAACGGTGAGGTGAGGCTTGCCTACGCGCTTCCTTGTCTAGCGCGTTATTCACATCGACGTGACGAGATCATGAATCTCCCTTCGTAGTTTATCTATTGCGGCTTCTAAGGTGAATTGAGGCTAGCCCTCGTAACAACTTTTAGAACATTTGAAGCGTTTTATCTCAGAAACGGTGCCTCGTAGGAAAAAAGTATTGATACATTTTTTGAAGATAATTTCAACATCTACATTTTTGTCTGAATTACTTTTTTGATGAAACTCACCGTATTGCTGAAAATCGCGAAAAACTCATTTTTCGACCTTTGAACTTGAATAAATTTTTGTCATCCACGGGAATGATTGGCAACTTTTATATATTATTACTATTATGTTTTGAACAATTTTAGCGATTTTCAGCTTGTTGGGATTTATGTAACTTCACCCTAATTTTGGTCTGAATTGACCGGACTATCTACCTTGATCCGTTACGTTTCGTTCGTTTCATCGGCAAACTGCACATATTCGCGTTAATCGTGAAGCGGAAGATAGTGAAATTTCACTCTGGTTTGGGTTTATTGGTTTTGTGCAGTACTCGTGATATTGCAGAGTTTTCAAATAAAACAGAAACAGTTTTTGAGTCATTCCTATGAGTATAAAATATGTACAATTGAAGTAGTTATATAACCTATTCCAAATCTTGACTATCGGGCGGTGGGAAAATCAAATCGGAGGTTTCAAAAATGAGAGTACTACTGCCTACTGGCAGTGTAACTCTAATCAAAATTATTTTTGGCAGTTTTAATAATACATATTCCGATAGG
>CM024242.1:44468060-44496380 GCA_013421045.1 Propylea japonica | reverse complement strand
TTTTCCCAACTAAAGGAGTAACAATTGAAATCATTTTGGCTGTAAGTGAACTGCTTCACCATTTTGGTTTTCGTTGCACGAATTCTGATAGCGGTCTTTCGTCTACAGTATCCCATTCATCAGCTTGAAAAAAAACATTCACTTCACTTCTCCATTGAGAACCTGGTAAGTTATTCAGTTCGATTCCATTTTCATCTTCAGAATCTTTTTCTGTGTCGCAATCATCGTTAGCATTTCAGGAGGAAAAATTGAATAACTGTTAGGAACTTCAATATCATCGTCATTTTCAATTCTTACATCAATTCAACCAAAGATAACGGCTTTCGCTAATAATAATTATTCCTGATGAACAAAACATAAATCAGTATGAAAAGTCGTGTATATTCCTACCGTCCTTTTTTGAAGGACGGGCCATTTTCTCCTATAATATGTTATAATTTCAGAGACACCCAAATGTGATGAAGAAAACACATTTAAACATATTTAAAGATAAGCATATCATGAGAAAATTGTTCAAATACTATTAATTTCACCAAAACTCACATCCAATCACTCATCCCTCAAATTTCTGAAAAATAGTTTCACAAATATTCAAGATTCACCTACGAATTCTCAATCGGCACTGAAACTAACGAAACTTCATCTTGATTAGTGTATCTGTCATCATATACTATCATTTCCATCAATACTGCGGTACCTGTATTAGAATTACAGGTGTCTTTTTCTGATGTCCTTTTAAAAGGACGGTAGTTTAAATGGCAAATGACAATTACCTAAAAAAATTCTAACTTTCATTTATGAAGTCAATTATTTTGTTCAATTAACGCGTATAAACTGTTTAGTTGAAAAATACTACGAGTTCGACTGAGGCTCAATATGATGTGTTTATACTGGAAAAACGATTGTTAAAATTCAAAATCTTGAGAGCCCTCTTATTGATTTATGAAATGAACTTTCTCATCAAAATTTACTCTGAAAAGTTTAAGTTGTAATTTACTTCTTTCTTTCAATTGTGGTTTTTTGGTATTGTACTTCAAATTTATTTAACTTCTAAATAAGGAATGTTCAAGATTTCATTAGAGAATTTGAAAAAACGAACATTTTCAGGAACAGCTCGAATATAATCAATAGTTTTTGTAATATGAACAAGAGCGCACTAACTTCACGTCAGGAAGTTTTTGCAAGTAAATACTTGTTATGATAACCTGTTATAAGCAAAAAATGCGGGAACATCCAAATTTTCTGACCACCATTGCATGTAACTCTACACAAAAGCACACGCTTATTGTTCGACTTTCCAAAAATAAAATGGGCACTGAAAATGAATGCACCGATGTGCATATATCGAACATCGCCATGAAAATATGGGAAAAAGTTCGTAATGAGCTTCAGATTAAAAAGTTCGACTGCTGCATATTCATTTTTTTTAATCAAATGCTACTTCTGCACAGGCGAGTGTTTTGTCAGCAATTCTGGCCACAATAAAACTCTGGTGAATACTTCTTGAATGGTTTCAACTTTGCTCCGAAAATTCGAAACTATAATGAAATTGTAGAATTTTTAACTGACGTAAATATCGTAAACAAAAAGTCGACGGTGGATAGAGTATCTCAATGTGGAACCAAATATTAGGTTCTTTGAGTGGCCATAGTTTGCAAGTAAATGTTATATTTTCAAATACATATTACATTTGGCATTTCAATATGTTATTTCAAGTCTGATTCATTTTATTTTTTCTTTCAATTGAACAAAATCTTTTTTACCCCAACTTTAGAACCACCCCCTGGTGTGTTCCAGTTTTTCTACAGTGGATTTCTTATTTCATCATCAAGACACATTTCTTTTGAAATTTAATCCTATATTTATAACAATTGTTGACGATAAACCCAATTCAGTTTATACAATAGCTAAATTTTTGTTAAAGGGACAGGTTTTTTCAGAGAAACATTAAACTCAACAATTTCGCTATGGCTATGAGAGTACTTTCACAATTAAAAAAAAAAATACACCGAAAACTGAGTAAGTGAGTTGAGATTTCCAGAGAGTAATTTAGCAGAGGTGATATCCAAGAATTAAACAATCCTGCTCTAAGCTCAGATTTGAACCCAATTGGGCATGTTTGGATGCTCTTGGGAGGAAAATTCGATCTCGCGTACCAACTCATAAAAATTTGCAGCAGATCAGTGATGCTCTAATTGATTCAAACCGAGGACATTCCGAGACGAATTGCCTGTTATCCGCGTTTGGGCAAAAACCGTATTATGTTTTTTTGACTTAGTTTTCAGTTTTATTTTCATTAGTCAGAATTTAACCCTAGATAACGGACTTGTTTCAACACACGTCATTGCGGACTATCGTAAATTTTTACGACGGTCGACAAAACATCATTTTTGGGAAAATCTTCCGAGAAAACTCACGAAAGTGCTGAAAATTCTAGATTGAAAATGAAAAGAAAAACCAAAATATAATAAAAAATTTCGAATTCCTATCCATCATCACTGCATTTTATGCAAATGTATCCGCGGTGCTCCCCACATTCGGATGTCCACATTGTCCATATTAAGTTGTAGTCATCCTTATTTTTTTACTAGATAAAAAACAAGTTTTGCGCTTGTTTTTCGTATGAATTGCAGTTTATGAATAATTTTGAATATTCAGAATTAGACCAATATCTTGGTGATATTTCGCCTCAAAAGTTTTGAGTCGATAATCTTCGTTTCATCCATGGCTCAGCAAGGCGACGACTCCAATATATCATATTCTTGTGTCGTGAGAGAGGTGTTCCTCCCCTCCTCAAAGTATTTGTTGAATAAAACACAAAGGAGTTTAATGCTGGCCATACATATATATATATATTTACATTTTATTTATCTTCCTCCATAATTTTTCGAATTTCTTGTTCTAATTCTGCCTGAGATAATGGCCGATTTGAAGTCCGTTCTGCTGAAACGACATATCTTCAAAATGTTACACGTAAATAAATAACTTACATTTCTCCTTATTACAAAACTAATGTTCACAATTTAAACCGGAAAAAAGCTCGAGCGAAAACTAACTAACGTAAATACGGGACTATCGTAAAACTGACGAATAGTGGACCAAAATCTTCAATTCAACTGAAAATAATGCGATTTTTTGTACACTAGAGCCTAGCTAGCCACAAAAAGGAAGGTACTGAGAGTTTCACCCCGTTTGCGGTATCCGAAGCAAACGAAATATCAAGACAAATATGACCATCGTAAATTTTACGAATGTCCCGTTATCTAGGGTTAAGGTTGAATTTGTTGAAGTACTGTTGTCGACTTCGCTAAATTCATTGTTTTACTTCTATCTTGAACTAAAATAGAGCTATTTGTAGTTAATGAAGAATGAAATTGTCACGAGAAGCTGCGTCTTGCTGATCAAATAAGAAATCACACAGTAGAACAACTGAACACACCAGGGTATTAGATCTTGATTTAGGGCCAAAAACAGATTTTGTTTCAACGTGTATACGTACGCCGAGTTTTGCTTGAAATTCGAAACTGGCGATTGATTTAGGGTTAACATACCTACAATTGAAAAAAATTCTTCGAATCGGACTTGAAAAAACATATTTTTTTCTGATCGATCAATAATGAGCAATATCGCCTTAGTTACATATGTCATAACACACTCATATATCCCAAGGGAAATATGAAACGTCAAGTCTTATTGTCCCAAGGGGAATATGAAACGTCAAGTCATATTTTAACTCAAAATAGTATATTATTCGCAACATATACATCTGAAAAAAGGTCATTTGGTGCTTCTATCAAAATTTCTTGATCTGCTTTCGGGACAACCCTGCTGATTTTTTGGGAACGGATCCTTTATTTTTGTTCTAACAAATAATTCACTTCATCGAATAATTCGACAATTTGTTTCTTCCCTTCAAATGTAGCATGGATCTTAACATAAATAATTTTGGCCATAACGTTTCGGTGAATATTCCTGCAACAGGAGATCGAATAAATTAACATACATTGAAAAGAACAAGAATCAGAGCAACATACCAAATCTTCAAAAATGCTAGCAAAATATTTTCGCTGACACCGTCCACCAAACTTTTCATTTTCCACTACTGAAAGCCTTCATACTCTTCACTATGAGCAGCTTAGATTTGTCCGGAATCAAAAATTCACGGGCTTTTGCCCCTTGGGTTTCGACGTAGTTCGACATAATAATTAAAAATTTTTATTTCTGATAAGACGTCAAAATAAACCAGTCAACCATGATTCTCACAAACACGGCCCATAGCAACGTTAAAAATCCAATTGAATCAATAATTTACAATATATATTGATTTTTCCATTTCAAGAACGATATTGTATCGATCATAAAAAACTATTGATTACAACACGGGAAATATGAATATATTTCCCACGTTGCCTTATACATCCCGAGGGCGAAGCCCGGGATGTACACTAGGACAACCTCGGGAAATATACTATTCATATTATTTCCCTATTGTAATAATAGCTATTATGAATGAGAAAATTCATCGATTTTTGAGTGGATCGATTATTGCCGTGATTGTATTATACTATTCCTATGCAAACTATCCATGTATCTGCTACTTGGAAAATCCAAGTTTGGATACCGAAAATAAAAATTGTATGTTTTGTAATTATTTATATTTTACATATTTAATTTTTTGAATAATTTTCAGAATGTTATTCCGATAGTGCTGAGATTCTGCATTTATATATTCGGTAGGATCTCAAATCCAATATGAAATTTTGAGGTAATTGTGTGCTGTTCCCACCTAAGAACGAGCGCTCAAAAAGTTTCTGCTCTCAGGGCTTTTCTCATTCTTCTCATTCCTAATTATTGAAAGAGAATTATTCTTGAAGATAATTCCCGTTTTCATTCATATATCAGAATTTATATAAATTGTTATGCTTACTCTTTCAAAAATATCAGTAACCATTTCGATCAAAGAATTTTCCACAATATAACTATCATTCTAAACAATCCCCATCGGCAATATCACGATGGAAATTTTATTATCGACTGTAATTCAAGGACAAGAAAGGCACTGAAACAGTTATAATTCGCCAGTTTGGGATATACTGAATGGGAACGGCACCTGTTCTGTGTCAAGCAAGAAACTTATCGTCTTTATGGAAATTTCGCACGTAAAACGGCCCTTAGGGGTCTCAAATAGTTTATCTGGTTTCGCAGCAGAAAAATCAAGCAGTTTGTAGCCTCCTCGAAAGTAACTTGGGAATTTTTATAGCTTTTATACCGTTGGAAAACAAAGATGCTTTAGTAGTTTTTGTTAATTGAAAAAATGTAGTGGGATGAGATATCGTAAAAGGTAAATTGAACAATAAATTCGGAATAAAAACTTTTTTTCTTGTTGAGCTCAAAATAAAGCCAATTTCCATCTACCTAAACGAAAGTGTTCAAACAACGTCTACGAATTGATCAATAATGATGAATTTCGTTTGAAAACATAGCTTCTTCCGTCGATCTTCTATAAAAAGTGGAAGTAATGTATACGAAATGATCATTAATGAATCACTTAATGCTCAATCTGCTATTTTAATATGCAATCCTCGTGGCAACCGTTCACAATATTCAGAAACACTTCGAGAAATGTCAAAATTCTACTGGAACATAGATACATAGAAATTTTTCTTGTCTTGTGCAAAATGAGAATGTAGTTCAATCAAGAATTCATACAAAATTCATATTGAGATCGTCGGAAAAATCTTGTAATCAACTCGATTATTAATCGGGGCGACTAAGGGTCTCGAACTGTTAACGTGGGGGCGAGCGAATATTGACCATGAGTTGCTCTCTTTGATACCCAGTTGATTAAATAACTATTTCCGCCGACCTCGAAATAAAAGGTGATTCTAATGTGTACGAAATTGAACATTAATGACCATTTTAATACTCAATTTACGCTATATTTGAATGTGCAATGATCATGGCAACGCGTATAAGTATTCAGAAGCACTACTAGAACTACTAGAAATGTCAAAACTCTACTGCAACGTAGACACATAGAAATTTTATTATTCAAATGTAAGTGTTTTGCAAATTGGAAATATATTTCAATCAAGAATTCATACACAATTAATATTGAGATCGTCGGAAAATCTTGTAATCAACTCGGTTATTAATCGAGCGATCAATGTCTCATTGGTCTCTATCATTCTATGAACTATTAACTCGTTCGCTCCGCTCACGCAATTAAATATCTTGACCATTAGTCGCTGTCTTTAATAACCCAGGTTAATTAAATTACTTTTTCGTTTCAAAATGATCAAATTTTCAGAAATTTTCAACGTGACAAAAAATATCAAAAGCACCATAAATCTAATTTATTGGTTTCTCATTTGTAAACGTCAGTTTCCAAAAACACAATAATCAAGAAAATTTATTTACCAGTCACTAACTCGTAAACTGACAGTTAACTTGTAAAATTGTTCAAGTAAGTAGTATTATTTAAATTGACAGTTGGTCAGTACTTGCTTCTAATTTCATTCATCCTTCTAATTTCAGAGTTCCTGGAAAAAATATTTCTTAATAAACGTTCTCAAACTATTCAAAAACGAATTCGTACCTTGTTTATTCGTATCTATTTGTTTTCCATTTCAAAATTGCAAATATCCTAGAGGTTTTTTGACCTGTAAACTCACTGACAGTTGTCAGTGTACTTACTTTCTAATTTGATCGTTCCTGGAACAAATATTTTCAGTAATAAACGTTATAAAAGTATTAAAAAACGATACTCATACCTTGTTTCATTTGGATCTGGCCTTTTTTCAATCAGAAATGACAAATATTCTCGAAGGACTTCCTCTCGTAAAGCCACTGACAGTTGTCATAATTTTCCGATGTCATAAATAATCATAAATAGCTTACGCATAGATATACTAACCTTACATGGACGAGGCCTGTCATTCAACACTTTCGAGAAGGTGATGCCAAGAGAGAGATAAAGCTAGAGGTGGCAAAAAGCCTGCAAATCCCATTTGGAAGCCAATCATAGAAATTATAACTCCAATGGAAACGGCGAAAGAGAGAGACTCTTGATGCTAAAAGAAAGACAGAGCTAGTGGTGGCAAGATAATTGGATTGATTTCATTTTTTGAGAATAATTTGTTTTTTTTGCTATTTTTTAGACGTGTTTTCAAATTAGTATATATTATATATTAGTATATAAAGCAAAAAACAATTATTCTCAAAATGAAATTAATCCAATTAATCTTGCCACCACTAGCTCTATCTTTCTTTTGGCATCACGAGTCTCTCCTCTTCGCCGCTTCCATGGAGTTATAATTTCTATGAGCTTGCGACAAATTATTTAGATTTTTTTGGAATTTATCTCCTTTTACAAATGAGAAACAAATAAAATATAAAACGATACACGCAAAGTAACAGGTTTTACTGGCTCAAGGAGGTAACTGACTCGCCTGCGGCTCGTCAATTATATCCTCCATTCGCCAGTAAAAAACCCTGTTACCTTGCTAGAATGTTATATACTATTTTCTCTAACATCAGAAATGTTGACATTTTTGTACTATTTTCAGGTGCAAAAGTCATAAATTCCCCTACCGTACAGAAGTTTGCTCGTTGCTAGCAACACTTTTATAATCCTAGGATTAAAAACGCCTTTTTAATCCTTGGATTAAAAGTAATTGCATTTGACTTCTACTTGACATCATTATTCACCAACAATACCCGATATGCCTGACTACCGACTTGCTATCTCCAAATTTATTTCAATTTTGGCTTGGTTGGAGAAAAAATAGTATATATTATACGGACTAAAAGTGCAGCCTATTTTTACACGCAATTTTGCATTCGCTCGGCTCCGCCCGCAACTGCAAACCATTGCTCGTAAAAAAAATATGCACTTTTAATCCTTATAATATAATATACTATTATTTCTCTGTCATAGCCTACGATTTCTCATGGCATCTGGGTTGTCAAGTTATTCTTTCATGAAACGAATATCTAAAGATGAAAGCTTGATTTTTTTTTATAAATATTTTTCTATCCCGAACGGAAAGCATCTTCCTCGTACTCCGAAAGTTGACCGAATAACGGTAATCTGGTGCTGAAAAGTACAACTTTCCGATCTAGGAAATAAATTTTTTCATGAGGTAGTCCTTTTAGGTAGACTATATACAAGTAATCTATTTCTATCGGAAAAAAGATTTCTTTCTAGTTTTCAGTGAGCTCAACGAGAATAAGTCCCCTCTTAATTGAATTCTTAATTCTCCATTTATTCTCGTGCAAAAAATATGAATTTCAAGTGAGACGGCTTGGCCGATGTCCGGAATTCATCAAAGGAGAAATTCATTTTCGTCCAAAATGACTTATAGCAGTTCATTCCGAAAGAAGTTTTTCCCATTTTTGTTTGAGTTTGTAATTACAACATCCAGGGGGCCCCGGCTTATGTTTCCTGCACAATGATTCAATTAGCTGAAATTTGTGGAAACATTTTGAAGTTTCGGATGAAAGAAATCTGCTCTCAGAGCGGAATCGAAACATTGGATTCGGGGCCTTCAAATGATTATCTTTATTGAAAACGTTCGTTATTCTGAGCTTTGCAGAGATCGATAGGGACTTTGATGACGAAAAAAAAGTTTTTAGGTCATGTAACGACTTTCTTTGAATTAAAAAGATGAATCGGAAAAAATATAATTATCTTTTTGTATAGGCTGACCAGATTTCTATTACTTAATACTGCAACTCCCAACCTAACAGCTTCTGCTGACCAGCTGTGAAATCGAAATGATGCTAAGATGGAAGTAGTAAACAGAGCGCTGAACGTATCTCTATGTAATAATTTCGTAATTGTTCATAAACTTTTGTTTTGAAAAAGTATTTAAGGAAAATTGAAACTGTTATCCTCTTGAATATGATTTCGATCAGAAATGACTGCTGTTGTGTGCCTCAATGCAGTTTATGGGGCGAAAAAAGGGCCAACTTTAGGGTACAGTTATCACTTCTTCCCTCAAGAAAACCAAATGAAAATATATCTTGAAAACCAGTTTGGAAGGGAACTGATAGTAAAAGAGAGGCTTGTATCTTAGATACTCCAATAATTATAGGAAAGTTATTTATATTTCGCTTTAAACCTCTTACGTCGGCCAGAATTGATATCGGAGGTTTTGATATTACAGCAGATTACGACAATCTTTCTCTACTTCTTTGGATCATTTAATTTAAGGTACACATACAACTATTATTTAAAAACCTATGCTAAGCTATTGCAGAATTGGTAAAGAATTCATAAAATATTTCTACATATCTTCTCAATTCATACCATAAGACGGTACAAGCAATTTGTTTTTCAAGCAAGCCCTTATTTTTTTTACATCAACCTTCTGCTGATTCCATAAGGACTTTGATTCTGTATGTGATATTTCTTCAAGTTAAGAAAGATTTTCCTGATAAGAAACACTGGGGCTCTAACATTAGAGGTTAAAACAACTTAATTTCAAGAAATTATAAGGCTGCACTTCACTTCATACACAACACGTGTATACATGTACGATATAAATGAACTGAAATAAATTTTAATATATAATTCAGTTTCTATCGTATTCCTTCTACGAATTGTATAAGATTTCGTGGGATTAGAATGTTTTGGAAATAATCACAATGTTATGTTACTCCTTCAAGCGACGTTTCGCAGCCTTATTTGTTGCTTCTTCTTCGGGCTATACAAAATAAACACCTATTTCAATTCATTCACTGACAAGACAAAACAACACGAAATCAATAAATCATCATAAAATAACATACCTCAGAAGTGGCAAATGTCCGTCGATTTCCATAATAATATAATTTTGGATAAAAGCATGTAAATATTAGGGATTTTAGGCATGTATCTTTAAAACTCTATATTAGTTATAAATTAATTGGAATATTGATTAAATCACAAAATATTCAACAAAGATTCCAACTCCATATTAATTTACAGATTATTCATAAAATTTCGGTGAAACTCCAATGATTGTTTACATTCACTACTTAGCTCAGCTTCGATTCTGGCCACCTTAGCGCTGATATCGTCATGGAATATGCCAATTGGAGCTTATAACCTTAAAATAACCTAGAAACTGAAGCGTTCGTTATTCTGAGTTTTTTCTGGAGGGCGATTGAGTACTTTAATGACAGGAAACAGTCTTAGGTTTGTAACGAACTTTCTTTGAATCAAGAGTTAATCGAAAAGGAATATGATCATCTTTTTGTACAGAGAATGACCAGATTTCAATTATTCAGCACTATAACTCTCAATCTAAAAGCCCATGAAAAAAATTGATTGGTATTTCTCGATTTCAATCTTTGGGAAAATAAAAAAAGTGAGAACCTCAACTCGCTGTTACTTTCAGTTTCTTAGCTACTACTGGAGAAATTAGAAATTGAACATTTTCCTCTAACCTTCAACCCTTCGTTTATGTTATTTCTCCGAAATCAAATCATTCTAGAAGGGATTCGAGTGAAATTTATTTTGAGGGTGCATAATTCTTATATGGTTATTCAAATTTCGAAATCTATATCCAAATAAATTCATTTTTCATTTCATTATCCATTTTTAACGAATAATTCAGAAGTGCAAATCCCAAAGAGCTGAAATTTTGCATAGAATGTTTATTACCAAATCAGTACGCAAAAATCTGTGGGACTACCGTTAATATGATCTGAAAAATTCTATTCTACAATCGACAAAAAAATTATATTCCCTGGAGAAAAAATCGAGTTTTCTGGAAGTAATTGGCGTAGTGAATGATTTTGCAAATTTTCAAAAAGGTTGTTGAATTGTTGTGTTTTTTTTTTGCATACATATTCCATTGTTTTTGATAATTCCCAAAATATAATTCCGATCATGCTGAGATTTTGCATTCATATAATATTTTAGTTTAATCTCAAGTCCTATACAAAAAAATGGTAATAGCTTAGCTTTCATTACTCAACCAATTAACGAGTGCTCGGAAGCACCTGCTCAGGGCTTTTCCTTGAATTTTTTAACTACGTTTATTCGAATATAATAAAATTATCAGATTCGAATTCTATACTTTTTTTTCTGAAACCACAGTCCGTCAAGATATCTTCAAAATATCTCCTTCAGTGCAATGCACTTCCTGGTGGTGTGAAGAATTTAGCCATATATAGTTCAAGTCAAAATACCGAAAATTTGGCAGCTAAAGAGTTTATTTTATTCTGTTGATGTATATTCAAATTTTTGCTTTAGATGACCTTGGCTTTGTGTAAACTTTCATGTTAAGCTTTTTTGTCGAATACAATCTCAATATTTGTGACCTGTGAAATCAACGTTGTATTTGTGATCACCAATAATTTTCCTATTTCTAAGACGAGTTTCAAGAATACCTTAAGATAATATTCGTTTCGTATCTTCTGATCGATATACAGGAAAAATTGGGAAAAATCAATTTTTCTTGTTAATCTTCGAGAGGCTAGGTATAAACATTTCCGTTTTTCGAAAAATTCAATACCAAATATCTTACTTCATTTTGACCACAGAATCGCCTCCTTTTCGGTTTATTAAGATTACACTGTGCTGTATAAAGCTTTATTTGTTTATTTGATCAATACTGATATGATCTCTAAGTTTTTTGAGCGCTCATTCTACTCAAACGAGTGCTTGCTTATAATAAGCTTCATGTAAAATTTGGATCAGATCAGATTCGAGTGGAACTTTTTTGTGAATGAATATCGCATTATCTGAACCATATAAAATTCGATTGGAATATTGAAAAAAAGATTTTCATAATTCCATGACAATATATCCGATTCGATGAAATGACCTGTGAATGAACTGCTCTGGCCTCCATATTTTTTCCCTACACCATCTTCATTTATTTCTAAATGCCTCACTGCGAACTATCTGCAGTGACCAGGTTCGAAAATAGAAATTAAATTAAGATTAAGTAAGCAAAGAGAGTAATCCCAGAGTGTCAAATTTTCGATCGAGAAACCTCAATTAGGCCAATTCATACTTGATAATGTACATTTAAAGTCGAAAAACGAAAGTTCAGGAAAGTTTTTCCAGTGTAATTTGAAACTCAATTAGTTAATAAAAAATATCAGTGCATGTCCGCAGAACGTCGAAACTTTTTAAAAATTACATTTGGAAGAAACTTCTAGATTCTCTCTGAATTATGTAGTTTTTCCATTAAGTGTGCTGCTGAAAACTCCCCAAGCTCTACTCGTTCAACTCGAGGCTCATGATGTTTTCTCTTGCAGAGTTCAACATCCTGTTTTCTTCCAATTATTCATTTTGTACGTTTGCGCTCGAATTATTCAATGGCTTTAATAGTGGCTTCGCTCTCTTACTTATCTTGAACATAGTCGGCGGTCTTTTCATTAAGTTTGTTGTCAGAGTGGCGGAGTCTTTCCGAGGAACGTTCGGAAATTTTTAGATGGGAGTTTACACCTGTCAACAAATTCCCGTTTGGTTTTCTGATAGGTATTAGCTCAGTTGCAGGAACGTCCATTAAAATTTAAAGGTCCATTAAACCCTTAATCCTCCTTTAGTTCCTTGTAATAATGGAGGATTAAGAGTTTAATGGACCTTTAAATTTTAATGGACTGACACTTATGGGCCTATTCTGGTAAGGCGATGTAGGGGATGTAGCGCTGTAACCTTGAAATTTTACACCGATGTAGTGAAATGGCAATTCTGTAAGTGCAACATCGCTCTAAGTTCGGCTACATCGGATGTAAATTTTTACAGCGGCAAATTGCGGGTGTACGGCTTACATCGCTGTTAATTCTTGTGTTTTGAGGTTAGGTGGACAATGTTTTCGGCCTTTTGACATATGCGATTGGTGTTTGAAGGAGTATGTGGAGAAATTTGTTACCTATATTGATGAACGGACATTTCCAGCCAACGATATTCAATTATAGTGGAATATGTAGGTCTAGGACTTTCAGCAAGAAATCATTATCTTACTAAACAACATTTGATTTCAAAATGTTTAAATTTTGGAAACGAAGTTTCTAAATTTTGGGGGCTCCATATGAATGAAAAACATCGATATCGATGTAATTTGTGCTGGTTTAAATAAATAAAAATATAAAACTGGATACGTGAATGAGATGTTCGGAAATAATAAAGCGGTTTTTCCATTCAACTAAATACGATATTCTATTAATTTTTTTTTCTGATGTATTATTAACTGAACCATCAGTAATTGTTTTTCAGAAGGTTCGTGGAAAAATTCCAGCTGGTATTATCAAACATTTCTTCTTCCTGTAATATCGTTCATATCTCCAAAACGACTTAATTGCTTTATCCATTTATTAAATTTTTACTTATTTTTAGATCTAGAATAAGTTCTTCGAAATTAACATTTCGATTTTCAAATTCATATTTCGCCCCTCTGAATAAAGAATGAAAAAGTTCAGTTAGGTTATAAAGTATAACACAGAATAGCTAAATTCTTGCTAGCATCTCGATTTCTGTGTTCGCCGTGCTACGCGATGAACATTCACGGTATCTTTTACAGTCTTGCTTACAGAATACCAATTTCAACACCGATGTAACTTGCCTACTTACATCGCGATGTATCCTTACATCGATGTAAAGTAACATCGGTTATGCTGGATTTATAGAATGGACCATTAGTCTTTTTATATGACGTGTCTTTTTTTCTATACTTGAGTGGGTGCCATGTATTCCATACAGCCATATCTGATTTGAGTTGAACCGGAAATTTATTTCAAAGGCATCAAAAGTTCTAGCAGAAATCCATCGTTGAAATGTTGTTTTCAATCTCCACACCTAGATATGTTTTTGCAGATGGCATTCTTAATTCTTAACGATTCCTCAGTAGGATAAAGAATATGTTTGAATACTTTTTCCATTGGGAGAACTGGTGCGCACTCAGTGCTACCTGAGTTCGATTTTTTCTGCCCATTTCATTGTTTTTTGTACTAAGGAACACAAAAATTGCACTTGGGTCGCACAACTGCGCACCAATTCTCCCCAATGGAAAACGCTATTAACCGCGTCTGGAATTCTCTCGACTAGTGCAGGTATTTCTAGAACAGGACCGTGCCCGTATTTAAAGAAGCGCCCGTTAAAGGGCCCACTCACTAAGGGAAGCGCGAAGACTTGAATGCGCGTTGTACGTGGTACAGTTAAAGTGTGTGTGTATGGCGTAAATTTGGAAATGCGCATTCATCTCCGTCGTGTGGCGTGTGCATTCTTCCCCGTACGTGGAAGAATGACCAAAAACGACCGTGTATGGGCAACAAGTCTCTGCACGTTTCATATGTTTAGCAACACAGTCCGGGTTCGATATTTATACCTTAGAAATTTTTTCCTAAATAACAACACACGCCACTGCCATTACATCAGATCTTTTTTCGACGTCATCTCACGCTTGTCGCACATCCAAACCCACGCAAAAGTGTAGGTGTGTGGGGCATTATGAATGCACACGTTTGCGTTACAGCAAAACACAGAGACGTAACTGCGCATTCTTCCTTCCTAGTGAGTGGGCCCCATTAGACTCATAATAAGTTATGTTAAGGTTGACGCTCACTTGGACGAGACAAAAGTAAGAGCCGAGAGTAAGTTAGCACACTTGGACCATAGACAACATAACTTGGACGGAACAATGCGTCGAGCAGGCATCGGAGAAATTCCCTCTACCGCTAGGCCGCAATAAATTTTTATTATCCTTGTTGCATGCCGCCCACCCGCATGATCAAGGTAGAGCCCTAAAGATGATCCACGCGTCGGAAGACTCGCCTCCTCGCTACTCTTCGTTTCGCGCCTCCTAGGTGAGCGTCTACACATTATTTTGTTTCAATGCAAACCTTTCCCGCGGAAAACGAAGCGTTCCTTCCGAGCGCTTCGCTTTACCTTTAGATATCAATTGTCATCGTGCGCTTTAAACCTAACTATTTCAAAATGAATATAAATCTGCAAGTGTGTATATAAACTTATAGTGTTTGTAATTGTAAATAAATTAGTGTTAGTGTGTTAAGTAGTTGTATAGATAAATTGGACAAACAGCACAAAATAAATTTGTTTAACCCCGAAAAACGTTACAATATGATACTGGTAAGCTAAACGGACATCGGTTTGGGAGGTGTGTGGAATCTGGTAGGGCAAATTTCGAGCATTTCTTGAATTAATTTCCAGTTAAAGTAATTGTTGAGTTGTTTTATTATACTTCAAGGTGTCGTTTGTGGTAACATTCTGTTTTGTCTGTATTGAATATCAGCATTAATCACAAAACTGTAATGGATGTGCTACAATGTATAAGACTCATTTTTAGGAGTTGAATTCACGTGAAATGACAAAAATTAGTTCTACAAATTTCGACCCAGTAGCAATAGAACCAAATTGATAGTTACTTCTTGATCTGAATTCATGAGAAAATTAAAAATGCGAAACCTCAGGACGCTGTAACTTCTCAGTTTTGAGCATGTATAGCGAAGTTTTTATATCCGGAAATTTCGAATAAATTATGTTTTGTTCGAAAAGTGTGCGGGAAAGTATCTTTACCGCACAATTTGTGGGAGAGTGATAATTTCCGAGACGAAAACAGTGCGGAAAAAAGTTATTCAGGCACGGTTGTAGTTAAAGATATTTTTTTCAGAACTTTTCCTGGAATGATAATTTTCCTTCCAAAAAATATGGCTGGAAAGTTCAATGATTCCTTTTACTCACTACTTCATATCTTCAAGTTTCTCGGTAAACTTAAGCATTTACGACAAAAACATATCAGGTGGTGCAATAAGTAATCCCAAAACGACAAATTTGTATTGAGCCACCTAAAGAAGGTATGTACAGAATTTTGTGAAAATTCCTCACTTGAAAAATTGAAAACTTTTTATTTTTTTTGAAATGAGCTTGATAATTGAAAATTGTATTGGATATTTGAAATTAATTTTCGAAATATTCGGTAATTCACCGAGCGTTCGTTACTTCTGAAGCAAAATTTTTATCAGCAACCGTTCGGAAAGTACTCATTTCCCATACGCTTTCGATCTGAGAAAATATAGCATTTCCTGCCTAGTCCGAGAAGTAAGTATGATTTTGAAAACTACAGTTGATCTTTACAATAGTAACGAAATAACGTCTTACAATTCATATAAAATTATGAAAAGTTTTGTACACAACACGCCCGAAAATGGTTTTTTGGACTTCCAGAACTCCGTAGAATGTCTATTCGTCCAAAGAAACTCTACTCGATTTGTTGAATTTTTATGTACTAGTGGATACCTTGTATTTTTCATCTGAAATGTCTCAAAATAGAAATAGTATATAACATTACTAGCAAGGTAAGAGGGTTTTTACTGGCGAATGGAGGATATAATTGACGAGCCGCAGGTGAGTCAGTTACCTCCTTGAGCCAGTAAAACCGTTACCTTGCGTGTATGTTTTATATTTTATTTGTTTCTCGTTTGTAAAAAGGTGGGATAAATTCCAAAAAAAATCTCAATAATTTGTCGCAATTGTCGTAAGATATTTATGATTATTTATGACATCGGAAATTATGACAACTGTCAGTGGCTTTACGAGAGGGAAGTCCTTCGAGAATATTTGCTGATTTCTGACGAAAAGACCAGATCCAAATGAAACAAGGTATGCATATCGTTTTCTAATACTTTTATAACATTTATTACTAAAAATATTTGTTCCAGGAACGATGAAATGAGAAGGATAAATGAAATTAGAAGCAAGTACGTGAAAAGGAAAGCGAATAGATACGAATAAACAAAGTACGAATATCGTTTTTGAATAGTTTGAGAACGTTTATTGAGAAATACATTTGTTCCAGGAACTCTGAGATTAGAAGATAAATTAAATTAGAAGCAAGTACTTGACAACTTTCAATGTAAATAATACTACTAACTTGTAAAAGTATTACAAGTTAACTGTCAATTTTACAAGTTAGTGACTTGAAAAATAAACTTCCTTGATTAATATTGTGTTTTTGGAAACTGACGTTTACAAATGAGAAACAAATAAAAGTATATAGTTGTCGGGCAAATAATTTTGTGCTCAGTGTGCAATTGGACCATCACTGATTACAAAAAGTATTCGTATTTATTTGGATTTTCGTTAGGTTATCTGTATCGAGTTTTATGATGGTTTCACTTCCCTGTCTGTCCTCTCATGAAACGTAGTTATCAGCTGAGCCATTTTCCATGATAATGTTGTTTTTCCAGTTCTCTAGATCATAGTTTCCATAAAATTCCTCGGTTTTACGACTTCAGGTTTATCATGACGTCGTAATATTTTTGTTACGATGAAATTTTTTTCATGACGTAACAGTCGATAAATAATAAGATAAATGTATCTGGGCACACTTCGATTTAACCCTTACTGCATACTGTGCCATATATGGCACACGCTGTTCAAATGTAATTTTTCTTAATATTCTATATAGAATGCCTAGTAGGTCAACCTGCAGGGTTTATAGATAAGGGGGTTATGAAATAGACGAGCTTATGAGCGAGGGGCACCTGAGGTAAGGGAACAGTTGGAGGCGACATGGGTTGGCAATTCTGTTGGGGATTTCTAGTTATTTTCTTTCTCACTAAATAAATTGACACTTAAAATTGATTTTGGATTTGGCGTTGTTGGCGTTTGCTCACTTCATACTATATTCAATTTCCGATATCTCATGAATAAGCTTATCATAATTGATTTTAAATAATGCTACTGCTTCTTCTAATAACGAGTGCTTTCCAACAAATGAAGGTTTGTACTTAAATAAATGTAATTTGTCGTTTGTAACATTATTTGAACTGTTTCAATAATCTCAAATGTATGTATAGTCCGTTCACGAAAGTTTGAGCCATCGGTTGGCCATGGAAATTTGGCATATTCCATTGTGTATATTAAAATTTTAGGTTATGTTGTTTATTTTCTTGTCAGATTGATACGCAATGTTGTCAATATTGCATAGAGTTCTTTGATAGCTTGTAACCCCGTCTGACGAGGCCGGGTACATTCGGCAACGTTGACTTTATTTTACGTTATGACAGCAACTTCAGATAAAATTACATAAACGCCTACTATGCGCTCAAGCTTTCGTGAAACGTGAGTATATATGAGTATATATGAAGTGGACTGTTGTGTGCAATGTTTACTTTTTTAGAATATCTCGCCAGTCGCCATTTGCCTCCACAACATGGACGCGAAAATGGCTACCATTTCATAACCCATTTCGAATTAGATGGCTGAGATTCGTTCCATTGGCAACCTCAGGATAGCAGAACATATTTTATGCCTACGGCCACATAAACAGGATAATTTCCGAAAAGAAAAACTCCAAGTAGGTTTAGTCTTCAAAGAAAAGAGGAATGCATTAATGAATAGGATATAACAAAAAGCTCTCCCAGCTTTCCATTGTGAACAAAAGAGCAAAATCTTGTGATTTCACATTACAGTAGAATAAAGACATGAAGTTCGAATATTCAAAAACCAAAACGAAAAACTTAATAATTCCGGAACGAAACTCGAAGCTAAGATCTGCAGGTTATCATTTGAAGACTCCTTCGTATTAAAACTGCTGCTGCAACACTTCAGCAAGAAAATTGAACGAATTAGCCTAATTTATTTAGCGTTCCTTTCTTATGCGTCTTAACGAGAAAAAGAAAACCTAAATAATAGCAAAGGTATAACGTACCACTGAGTATTCGGCGAATCCTGTTCGAATAAGTAAAGACCTCTTTTTCGAGTTAATGGCGTAACGAAGAGGTATTATTTGTCTAGCAGGATTGCTTTTAGCTGCGCATGAATAGATTTGAGTCATCTTCCGTTTGCTCACGGATTGCGAAATCTTCATTCAGTTCCACGGTGCAGGTGAAAGTGGAGATGAATTAATGATATCTGGGATTTTTGAGGAAGTCTTCTACCTGAAATAATCGCTTCAAAATCGACTATTCGGAGTGTTGTTCATTGTTTTGCCTTCCGCCTCGGTGTGGGATTTGAATAGCTGAAAGAGCTGGTCAATTAAAATTTATGACTCGGCATTTTCTTATAAGTTGGGAGGATTCAACTTTATCTTTCCCTCATAATATTCTTTAAAAAGCTTTTTTCCTTTTCGCGAATTTTAATATTTAGGTTATAATGAGAATCCCTTAGATTAGACTGTGGTCGATTGACACGGTCACTAAACTTGCCATACTAAAGCAATAAAAGGTTTTCCAATAAGAGGTGTTATTTTGAATAGCCCGCTATTTCGGTAGATGTCACGTTTGGAGCTGTCATTTTTCAACATTTGACAAGTAGAAACTACGCCATTAATAAAAATGGAACGATACACGCTTCAAGAACGCATTGAACACTATAAAAATGATGAAAATTTGGAGAGGCGGTTCGTAAATCTCAAACATTTTTGGGTCGTCCTGAAGCACCTTGTCGGACCCAATAAAGAAATTTGTGGAAAAATTCGGGCTGTTGGGACAAGTTAATGATGTGAAAAAAAACCCGTGCACGTCGCTCAAGAACAGCCGAGAATATTTCTGCTGTAGCCGAAAGTGTTTGCCCATTCCTCGTAGTTCTTTGGAATAAGGCATTCCAAAAACGTTATTACACCGTATTTTGCATGAAGATTTCGGTCTTAAGGCTTAAAAAGTTCAGTTAACACAAGAACTCAAGCCGGCCGATCATCAACAACGTCGTGTCTTTGCTGATTGGGTCGTTGAAATGCATGAAAATGATCCGGAATTCCATCGAAAAATCATCTCGAGTGATGAGGCCCATTTTCACCTCGGTGGCTTCGTCAACAAGCAAAATTGTCGCATCTGGGGATCGGAAAACCCAAGAGTTATTGTTGAAAAATCTTTCTATTCTCAACGTGTTACTGTTTGGTGCAGTTTATGGTCCGGCGGAGTCATTGGACCTTACTTTTTTGAAAATGGGCTGGTGCAACAGTTACGGTGAAGGGATTGCACTCTCGATGGTTTTTTTATGGCCGAAATTGGATAGTATTGATCTGGACAACGTTAACCTTCAACAAGACGGCGCTGCGTGCCGCACAAGCAACGAAACCGTTGATCTTTTGTGGAAAAAAGTTTCCGGACCGTATTATCTCTCGAAAAGGTGCTCATAATTGGCCACCGAGATCTTGTGATTTAACACCTTGCGACTTCTTTCTTTGGAGCCACGTGACAGAGAAGGTCTACGCCAATATCCCAGCGTCAATTCGAGACCTCAAAGATGTAGTTCGTGAGGCTATCTAGGATATGGGGCAGCCACTTTGCGATTTGGTTATGGAAATTTTCATTAAAAGGGTAGGGTCCTGTAATCGTGGTCGTGGTGGTCATTTGCCTGATGTTATTTTTCACTATTAACGGCACAGCTTCTTCTTTATAATGATAAACATCCGATCTTTTATATTGAAAAATGGCATTTTTATTTGAATATCAAAATAACAAAACTCTTATTGAAAAACCCTCCATTTTGCCAGGAAATGTTAATCTCCTCCGTAAAGTTGCGGATCTGATTATTCTCAGAATTCAGCCTGTGTGTGCCGATTATAACGCTTTTTCAAACGATGATTTCCATTGGTACAAACTCCTATCACCGAACTGAGTCATTGTGAGAGTGTATAGTCTGTTCACGAAAGTTTGAGCCGTCGGTTGGCCATGGAAATTTGACATATTCCACTGTGTATATTAAAATTTTAGGTTAGGTTGTTTACTTTCTTGTCAGATTGATACGCAATGTTGTCAATATTGCATAGAGTACTCTGATAACTCGCAAGCTCGTTGGACGGGGCCGGGTACATTCGGCAACGTTGACTTTATTTTACGTTATGACAGCAAATATTGCCAACTTCAGATAAATAAACAAACGCCTACTATGCGCTCAAACTTTCGTGAACGGACTATACCTATGATATCAAGTCAAGTAGGGTAGGGATGTAAGGGTGGTAGTACGCCCTCGACTTATGTAAGGAAGGGGTTAGACTCGACTAGGCAAAAAACGTCGTCGGTGTTGAATCATGTGTGAAAAAACGGCTCAGGTTTAAATAAATCGAAATATCTGAGTGAGGCACGCGCGTCACTGAGGGTATTCGACATGAGATTTCTACAACTAATTTTTCAGGGGAGGCTTGATTACCCCAGTCAGGTTTTGCAAATGTATTTTTATAAAAAAGAACAAGATGTACAGGTTTTGAATTATAGTCCCAATCACAATCTCCCAAATTCAACACTTATAACTACTTCTTATCTTAAACTAAAAGGTTCAGATAGTGATTCCACTTCCAAGGACTGTGTTGCCTCTTATAGTGTCAGATGTTCTCGGCGACGGGAAATGTCCTCAAGATAGACTCCAGGTATGCTTCAGCTCTTTTCGATAAGTTAGCTTCCAAGCAAAGGTCGGTACAGGCAAGTGCAACAGTCGAAAATTACTCCAGCCTCAGCCAATGATTGTATTTCAGTCCAAAGTCAAGCTTCAGCCAATGATTGGATTTCAGTCAAAATGTGGTCCACACCAAAGAATGTGCTTCAGCCCAAAGAATGTAGTTTAAGAAAAGAAATGTGGCCCAAGCAAAGGAAAAGTGGCCCAAGCCAAGGAATGTGGTACAACAGCAATGTGGTCCTAACCAAGGAATGTGGACCAAGCCAAGGAATGTGGCCCAAGGCAAGGAGCTATATGAAATTAACATAAATGAAAATGTGCACAAAAAAATTAACAGAACTCCTTCTCGTTTGTCAAGAAAAATTAGTTATTTACGTTACATCGATAATAATCATTAGTAAACCTGAGAAGGAATTCTGCCCTGAGGAAATGAAAAGTGAAAAGCAAAACATGTGCTGTGAAACAAAATGAAAGAAAAGCCATGCAACAATTCTGAACCAGCAAACTACCTTATTAAATTCCTAGTGAGATTTTCCCTTGATTAATGTATTCAGATGAAAATCTTCCAGGTGACACATAGATGCTTTCTCCTTCAGAGGAAAGCCGGAAAAGGAAGTCACATAAATTTTCTCAAATTACGCAGACACGAAATCATCAAAGGTAATAATTTGACGAATAAGTTGACAGTCCGTCAATGTGCGTTCTATGATTACCAGTAGCGTCTCAAAGAAAATAAATTAGCATAGGCGTGCAAACGTTGCAATATGTGTAAATAAACTATAGTCCGCTCATGAAACTTTGAGCTATCGGTTGGCCATGACAATTTGGCATATTCCACTGTGTATATTAAAATTGTAGGTTATGTTGTTTATTTTCTTGTCAGATTGATACGCAATGTTGTCAATATTGCATAGAGTTTTCTGATAACTAGCAAGCTCGTCTGACGAGGCCGGGTACATTCGGCAACGTTGACTTTATTTTACGTTATGACAGCAAATACTGCCAACTTCAGATAAATAAACGAACGCCGTCTATGCGCTCAAACTTTCGTGAATGGACTATACAGTGTTTTGCCATGTAACAACTTCCAATCATAACCCTTTTGACAACGTTGAATTATAAAAACCTCACATCAATAACTCCAGAAATACTGGTCTGATTTGGCCTGTTAATGAACTCCACGGCGTATCAATCAGACAAGAAAATAAACAACATAACCCAAAATTTCAATATAAGTACACAGTGGAATATGCCAAATTGTCATAGCCAACCGACGGCTCAAACTTTCCTGAATGGACTATGCACGTATTCACGTGTGATAATTCAGAATCCCATGTTTTCCCACATAAATCGCTTGTACCCCGCAAAGTAATAAAAACTTAATAACTTTCCATTTCAGCGGAGGGATGCTTTCACTACATCTGAACCAGCATCTTCAGCTGAAAGCTCTTTTCGCCACTCGGCTCCCCAGCCACCACCCATTTCCTATCTATCTTCCAGCGTGATTTATGGCGGCCATTGCTCAAATATGCTGTCGTGGTACCAGTTTTTAACCGGGCCACGGGTCGTTCGTCACGATTGTCGACTTCCCAACAGCGGCGTAACTACACAGGTATAGTCCGTTCGCGAAAGTTTGAGCGCATAGTAGGCGTCTGTTTATTTATCTGAAGTTGGCAGTATTTGCTGTCATAACGTAAAATAAAGTCAACGTGCCGAATGTACCCGGCTCGTCCGAAGAGCTTGCGAGTTATCAGAGAACTATATGCAATATTGACAACATTCATATCAATCTGACAAGAAAATAAAACAACATGACCGAAAATTTCAAAAACAGTGGAATATGCCAAATTTCCATGGCCAAGCGATGGCTCAAACTTTCGTGAACGGACTATAGTTCGGGCAATTCAGAAATCCAAGCTTTTAAAAATTCACAGAAATTTGAAAAATTCAAAGCCCTGAGCAGGAGCTTTAGGGCGCTCCTTCTTCGGTGGAGCAATAAGACTATTACCTCAAAATTGTATATGGGATTTGAGATTGATACCAAATATATAAATGCAAAATATCAGTACAATCGGAATTATTTTCTGGAAATTATGCAGAAAATGAAAATGAAATACCTGTATTAAAAATGAATAATTACAAAAAATAAATTCGATGATTGTGATGATGCGATATCTTGAAATTTCGCATGAACATTCAGTATCAGTTTCGATTCACAAAATAAATTTCACTTTGAATCGGTTATCCTGTTATGAAAATATGGAGAACACTATGG
Organism: Propylea japonica; assembly: GCA_013421045.1. Classification (NCBI taxonomy): domain Eukaryota; kingdom Metazoa; phylum Arthropoda; class Insecta; order Coleoptera; family Coccinellidae; genus Propylea; species Propylea japonica. The sequence continues at coordinate 44,472,750 of CM024242.1, read as the reverse complement.
CCACAAAATTTCGCAAGAGCATTCAGTGTATCAATCTTTATTTATAAAATGAATTTCATCCGAATCGGAAATTTTTCAATGGAAATATGGATTTTCTTCTTTTCAATATTCAATTGAACTTTTATGGTTCTGTTTCACACTATGGCCACAAAATTCGCATTAAGCTTATTATGACCATCTTGCTTATGGCCGCAACATTTCATTTCGATGGGTTTCGTTTTGTCTGAGATATTGAGGAACAAAAATTTTGCCCATATTTCATTGAACTGGTTAACGAACCCAGCCATTTGGAAACCGAACTCACCCTAAAAATTTCTAGTCTCTATGATAATCCCTTCGGAAGTTATTGTGCTAACAGCCGGGCGGACAGAATTGAATTTGACCACGAATTCGCCATCAGGGAGTCGAACCCTATCGTTTGAGACCATTTTCGGCTCGAAATTCGAAAATTACAGACATTTGAGCAAAACGATATAGCACTCGTTTAAGGAGAACGAGCGCTCAAAAATCTCATTTCGTCTTGAAAGCAACCTTGCGTCCAACTTGTAGATTTACGTAACATTTGTAGACACGTGGGTGTTTTTCTGTTAAAATGAAAAGTTTTTGGTAGGGTGGTGTTCTTTGTGCAACAAAATAATTTCTGACAAGCTGAAACCGGCTTGAAATCACTATGTTTCATCTTCGTCAGGACAATTCGTTTTTCAGATGGAGGAATATGCCAATTTACTCAAGGAGGTTTAGTGCATATAAAAAAGATCGAAATAAATATCAAATTTTGGATTCAAACAAAAAACATCCTTAGATGGAAAAAACAACAGAAAACATTATTGAAATGATCGCGAAAAAAGTTAAAGGTCATCAAAGCAAGATTCACAGTGCTTCTCAGCATGGTCCATAGCAAATATGAATTTATTGCACGTTTTGCAAAAGTATTTCGATTTTTATCTGACTGATTGGGGGTATATTTTTTGGATGGGGGGCTCCTTAATTTCGCTCGATTCTGCAGATTGCAGTTCGCAATTATGCGTCGATTCTTTCCAGTTCTTGTTTTATCAGCAATACTACTATTTGTATGTAACAATGTACTTACTAATAAAAGGCAAAAATCGGTTATTAGTTTCGGAATTACTCTTACTTAAACCTTGCCTCAATAGTTTCTGATTAGAGAACTGATCAATGTCAAATTAGGTTCTTCATTAGGTTGTCAGCATCGTATCACAAGAAGATCTGGCACATCACTTCGGGTATTATTTCTCATACCGAAATCTAAACACGCCATCCTTGGATATCCATGAAACAACCTCCTTTCATAGCATGAATCTTGAACGAAGTAACGAGATGTTTACTTTTCGTCGCATCGAAACTGAAGTGTATTCTGCCAGATCCAAGTATAGATCGTAGACCTCTTTTTATTAAGTTATCTTTATTTCTTTTCAGTATCCCTAGAAAAGCATGAATCTACATTTCGTTTATATTGAATTGTCAGATTGTAAAACAAAAAAATTCAAGAAAAGCCCTGAGCAGGAGCTTTTGAGCACTCGTTCCATTACCTCAGAATTTTATATGGGATTTGAGATTGATACCAAACATATAAATGCAGAATCTCCGCACAGTCGAATTATATTCTGAAAGTTATTCAAAAAATGAAATATATACAAATATATAATTACAAAAATTAATTCCTATGGTTCTGAAAATACGATCCTCTTGAAATTTTGCCATGAACATTCAGTAATCAGTTCTGATTCACAGAATAAATTACACTTGAATCAGTTATCCCGTTATGGAAGATATAGGGATTCTTCTTTCAATATTCCAATTGATTTTTTCATGATTCTGTTGACACTATGGCTTCAAAATTTTGCATGAAGATTTACTATAACAGTCTTCATTCACAAAAAAAATCACTTGAGTCAGTTGATATCTTGTTATGGAAATATAAAGATTTCCTTTCAATAATTCAATTGAATTTTCTATGGTTCTGTTAAACTATGGCCACTAACTTTTGCATGGACTTTCAGTATATCAATCTCTTTCTCAAAATAAATGTCACTCGAATCAGAATCTTGTTATGGCAATCTGAAATTTCTTTCTCTTCCAAATATCCTATTGAATTTTCTATGGTTATGTTTACACGATGGCCACAAATTTTTGCATGAGCCTCAATATGAGCCTCTTGCAAATAGCCTCAAAATTTCATTTCGATTGGTTTCGTTTTGTCTGAGATATGAGGAACACAAATTTAAATGACCATATTTTATGAAAACCCTGTTCGATTTGGCAGGTTTACGAACTTAACCGAGGCATTTGGGAACCAAACTCACCCTGAAGATTTCAAGTTCTTGGGCAATCGTTCCAAAGTTATCGTGCTAACGGTCGACCGGTCCCACGGACAGAATTGGATTTGACCACGAATTCGTCATCAGGGAGTCGAACCCTATTTTCGATAAAATTACAAACAATCGGGCACACATTTGCTCTGTATATCTGATCCTCTAATTCATTCCATTGATATCGTGCTTGGTGCCTATCCATGTTCTTTATTTATCTGAGGAGGACTATAGTTACGTACGCCACTGCTCGCGGAGGAATCGATTATATCAAAACAAGGTGTTGTGGGTTCAGGAGTGGTTCGCGGGTGAGATAAACAAGATATTTATGGCAGAATCAAGATTTACTACTTGTTATTACGATGGCTCGGCTGATCGGCAAAACGCGGTCAGCTCGGTTGAACTTTGCCACGTTGAATGGAAGTTCGATTTTCTCGATGCTCACTTTGCGTGAGTGGCATGAAATGGAGTTAGGGGGTGGTGTCTCAGAAGTTAAGATATATAATATAATATAATAGAGAAATATGAGGGAAGGTGAGGTGGTATCAGGTTTTATATGAGTGACAGGGCAATGTGAAATTGTGGGGAGGGCAGTGTGTACAATAATGATATAATGAAAATTGAGAGTTATAGCAACAGAGAAGGCAAGATAACATCTCCTTTGAAAATTCAGAGAAAATTTTTTTTAGACATCTTGAATATAAAACGGCAAAACTTGCCAAACACCTACCCGACTAAGGATGACATGGAAAAAAAACTTGGACCGAACAACTGTCACCACCTATCACTGACAACAAGAATACAGAATGGATAAAAGGAGAAGAGAGAAAGTTGAAACGAACACTGAAAAAATGCTCCTTACAGTCATCACACAACTAGAGCTTTCGGAATTCTTAAAGAAATGCACAATTGGAAATCACCAAAGAACAGACTATGCTCTAGAAATTCGAAGGGATCCAAAGAACAAACTGATTATGACTCAATATTATTATTATTGGAAATGAATGAAAATTTTGACATAGTGTCTAAAATACTTCATCAAGAGCTTGCCATCCAACTGAAGATCTTGCAATCTAAAAATTCCTATTCTATAATATCATTCTGAACCAGTAGGTACTGGAAAATGATTACAACAGACTATATTCGGACGCGCAGTACCAACGGAATAATAGTTGCTCATCACAGGCCGGGCATAATTCTTATTCTACGCCGAGAAAAAATGTAAAATACAGGTACCTAATTAGAACTCAAAAACCAGTGGGAAATGTCCAGTACCAAAATCATTCTAATTCTGTTATCAACCATGGAAATTACCTCTAAGAGCTTCGAATCCAACCTAAAGGAACTAAAACTTGGATGAACATCTCTACAAAGATGCAGAAAAGCCGTACTTTTCATACTGCTAGAACAATGGGAAAATTCGTAAGTCACAATGGATGCCACCAATAACCATGGAGGAAAACATGACAAAACCGACTAACAGACGACAATTCCGTTCATGTAGCTTGGTATTGGCAGACGACTTCAATGACAGACCCTGATTAAACGCCATGGATCTCAGAAAGCGTTTTTCTATTGGTTGTAGACTATGCATTCATTCCCAGCTTCATCACAAATAAATATAGGTATCCATCTAATTTGTTGGCAAAAATTATTTCGCTATTACTCATAGAATTTTCTATCTTGTTCGAAAAAACGTGCTGTTGTGAACAAGTATTGAATAATTCCAATCACAATCAGATTCATCTGCATTAAAAATTTTGCTTGTTTGCCACCGACACTTGAACAATCAAAGTCAAGTATGGCCACCGCTTGCAACCTACTCGAATATTTGGTTCACTTAGCATGATATCGGCAGACGACTTCAATAGCAGACCATGGATACTAGAAAAGCGTTCTTCTATTGGTTACAGACAATGCATTTATTCGTAGCTTCACCACGAACACGAATAAACATACCCATTTAACTTCTTGAAAAACTTTATTTTTCATGAATTCTTCGAAGTGTTTCGAAAACACGCACTTTGTAAACTAGTATTGAATCATTCCAATCACAATGATATTGATCTTCATAGAAACTCCTCTCTGTGCGTCACAGACCCTTGTACAGGGTGACCAGAATTGGTTATCTCTGAAGTACAACTTTTAATCCTAAAAGAAAAGAGAAATATGGATGGTATATTGCGGTTATATTTTTTCGAGAAAATTTTATGACGTTAATCGCATTGCTCTATCTTCTTTGTTTTCGAGTTATAGGTATAAAGGCCAAAATGGACATTTGGGCAATTTCAACATAAGTAATTATCTCTGTTCCTGTTTGTGCTATGAACTTGAAACAAAACATTCTACAGCCACTTCTT
>CM024242.1:44312699-44467960 GCA_013421045.1 Propylea japonica | reverse complement strand
TGAGATTTTTGGCAATTACTTAAATGTGAACTGTACCAAATGATTGAGTTGAAAGATGGTAAAATAAAATCTTTATTGTATATCAAACACTTCACAATATAAATAGACACTCGCATGAAGTAAATCAAGTCAAATTACAACATATAAAAAGAGTGATTGTATGTACAATATTGAGAAATTCTATATACAATAAGTGAGAAGTGAATGAGAGAACTTTGAGAATGAAAATAGAGAAAATTTAGAACAGTTGAGCAAGCACTCGCATGAAGTAAAATGAAATAACAATTTACAAACATCTCACAAAGTGATTCTATTTACTATAATTGAGAAATCTATTTATGATAAGTGAAAAGTAAATGAGAATAGAGAAAGTTCAGAATAGTATGAGGATCACTCGCATGAAGTAAAATGATCAAATTACAGCATCTAACAGAGTGATTGTATTGAGAAAATCTATTTATGATAAGTGAAAAGTAAATGAGAGTAGAGAAGGTCAGAACAGTATGAGGACACTCGCATGAAGTAAAATGATCAAATTACAACATCTCACAGAGTGATTGTATGAAAGAGAAGTACAAACTAATGTTTAAAGAATATGTAAAAATTGAGAAGTCTACTACATCAATAATATACAGTAAAACATGTTTATGTGCTATGAGGTGCAAACCGATTGAACAGAATAATGTTGAGCTGAAGGCAATGTTATCATTCAACACAACGTTTACAGTGATAGAGTTTTTGTTTCATGTAAACTACCTAACTATCAGAAAAACAGAAGGCTGAATTGATAATCGAGAACGTTAGAGATTTGTAATAGGTACGATAGGTTTTATGAGATAGAACTAATAGCAAGTATGAGTAGCAACGATTAAAGAATTGAAGTGATATACGAGTATAATAAAAGTTAATACATAATCTTCACTAATATTGAAATAAGAAAAGTTCATAACTTGAGAAAAAATCAGGCACCATAACTTTCAGGTAAAAGAGAGATGTAATAGATAAAACTATACTTATTGAGTTGACATCAGGTTGGACTCCCTCAAGCTCTGCAGCAAACCAGTCCATCTGAGAGTGATAATGAGTGTATTCCATGTTTGGAGTTCTGATTGTAATGAGTTGTGAATCCGACTGGTCTGCGACTGCCCTCGAAGAGTCCAACCTGAGCGTAGATGTACCTGAAACTTAAAAGGCCTGAGAATTCTAATCGTAAGAGGTGTAAAAGTAATGAGATATTACATGCACATAAAACAAGTATGTTAGTTATACTAAAACAAGTATGATACAACTAAGTAGACTTCTACGAGAGGTGTGTGAAAAGCTAACTTGGCGATAAAAATGAGAAGATTAAAATGTGATTCTATTCTGAGATGATGTAATTATAAATTGATGAATTGAAAATGAATTATTTATCAGTTCAAGCAATTTGGTACAGTATATGCGTGGATGAATGAGAGTATGTGAGAAAATTGAGATGTTTTATGAAAATGCCAAAAACTATTTGAACAGACATGATTGAGAAGCGAAGAAATGTACCTTTGTATTGAGACATTGTTGAAATAAGCTAGGATTGAGTGAATATATCAGAGAGAATGAATGGAATTGATATTTGATTGAAGCACATTTTCCGAACTTTATCAATCTGCATTTTTCATAAAAATTACTGTACCTTGAGATGATGTCGGTGTAGTTATTATTTAACTGAAACGTATTAATTGTATATAATGTATTTTAAACGAGAAGGCACTAAAATCACTTGTAACTTTAGAAGAATCGGAATTATCACCAGTAGCTATTACACTAGTTGAAGAATGAAACGCATTCTTATGAGAGGTTAAACGCAATTGTTCGCCGGAAGCCGGTAACGGAGATGACAGCGATTCAAACTGACAGCGATGGGGGGGGTTATGTACACAGAAAACTGAACGTAGTCACAGAGCTGGGTAGAGTTGAGTGCGAAGTTAGAGATGGGTTAAAAAATTCATCCAATTTTTAACATTCCGGCCGCCATAATTAACGGAGTTGATTATAATAATAATCGGGTTCATCCAATGCGAAATGTGTGAGGAAATTGAGCGAACCTATCACTCCAGTATCCGAGTTACTCAGTCCACCCATCGCTGGAGATCAGGCAGCTCGTTATCCTCTGAATCTATTGATACTGGCAATATACTTAGCTTCGCAATTGGTCGACGTAGAGTTGTTGTGGGCGTCCTTACAGTGACTACTCTTGTAAGTCCGTCATGTCCAGGATGTAATTCGATGACTTTGCTAGGGGCCATTTGCATGGAGGTGTACGTTCATCTGTGATCAGAACTAAGGACCCAATCTTGATATCGTGACGTGGATGGTGCCATTTTGAGATGGAGAGCTGACGTTGTAGATATTGAACTGACCACTGTGTCCAAAATTGTTGCGTGCGTTGTTGAATAAATTGCCATTTGACAGTCGAGATGTGGAGAGATGTTCAAGAGATGGTTCTGGAAGGGCAGTCAACGGAGTGCCAATGAGAAGATGTCCAGGTGTGAGAGCTGCACAGTCATCAGGGTCGTCACTGAGAGGTTCCAGCGGTCTTGAGTTGAGAATGGCTTCAATTTGAGCGGTGAGCGTCATAATTTCTTCTAACGTGAAGGTAGCATCTTTGACAGTTCGAGTGAAATGGTGTTTGAACGACTTGACGACAGCCTCCCATTTTCCACCCATATGAGGAGCCGCTGGAGGGTTGAAAGACCATGTAGTGCCTTCGTTGAGGAGCTGGTTGGATAAGGCTTGTTTTGATTGGAGGCCTTTGTGAAAAGTTCTTTGAGAGCGGTGTCTGCGCCAATGAAGGTGGTTCCACAGTCCGAGTATAGGGTTGTGACATATACCTCGTCTTGCTGTGAACCTACGAAAGCAGCAAGAATGAATCAGTTGAATAGTCACTTACAACTTCAAGATGAACTGCTGACGAGGAGAAAACAGACGAACACACAAACCCAGCCTTTGTGTGATTTGGCACCCCTTCCTTTCCAGGTTTTAATAGTGAATGGGCCAGCATATCTCACCAGTGTGGAGGAATGGACGAGATGGTTGGACACGAGATTCTGGTAGTTGTCCCATGAGCTGTTGAGCGCGAATGCCACGGTGTCTTGCACACAATACACACTTCAAAATGTGGGACTTCACTGGGGCTCTTCCTCCAATGATCCAGTACCTTTGACGGATTGTGGCCAGAGTGAGTTGGGTGCCTCCATGGAGAGTGTTTTGGTGGGCATCATCTATAACTAAAGAAGTATATTTAGAGTGTCGAGGAAGAAGAATAATTGGATGTTTGCTATCTGGGTCGAGTAAAGAATGGGAAATTCGTCCGCCTACACGAATTATACCATTGTTGTCGAGAAATGCGGTGAGTCTACTGAAGATACTTGATGAGGGAAATGGAGTCTGTGAGCGAAGAGCCTTGAGTTCTTGAGGAAAGTAGACTTCTTGAGTTGCCTTTATCCAGAATATTCTAGATGCTTCCAAGTCAGTTGAGGTCAAGTTTGTGAGGTGTGCTGGGTTTAGCTTACGTTGGAATCGTGCGAGAACCTTTGAACAGAGAGAGGTAATTCTTAACAGTTTATTAAGAGAGGAATACCGGTATATAAGATCCCATGCGTAGTCTGAAGTAGTAGTGGTGAAGATGGAGATGGATGGTCTAGCTTCTGATTCATGGTCAGTTGTCGGTGCCGGCTGACGATTTGGCCATGAGTCTTCTGACTTGGAAAGCCATGATGGTCCCGTCCACCATAGCGAGTGGTTGCGAAGTTGAGATGAAGTTAACCCTCGTGATGCACAGTCAGCAGGATTTTCTTTGCCGGAAATATACCTCCAATGGGCCCTTGGAGTTAGATCTTGGATTGTTGCAACTCTGTTCCGTACAAAGTCCTTCCAACGTGAAGGGTGAGTTTTGATCCAAGCTAGAGTGATTGATGAGTCCGTCCAGAGAATGGTTGAGGAGATGTTGAGATCTAAAACATAATGCGCATAATTAAGAGTCGGGAGAGGAAGAGAGCAGCTGATAATTCGAGTCTTGGGATTGTGAGAGGTTTCAAAGGCGATACTTTTGTTTTGGAGCAAAGCATTGATACTTTGATCTCATTGGACGGAGTTCGAACGAGGAGGTACAGGACAGCTGAAATGGCAAGTTGAGATGCATCAGAGAAACCGTGGAGTTGAATATAGGAATTGTCCTGTGTATTGATCCATCGTGGGATTGTGATGCTGGCCAGCTTGGAGAGATCTTCACTGATGTCATGCCATTTCTGTTGGAGTGGTTGAGGTAGAGGTTCGTCCCATGACAACTTTTGGAGCCATAATTCCTGCAACAACATTTTAGCCCTAATTGTAACAGGGGAAACTAAACCTAGAGGATCAAATATTTCAGCAATTTGAGAAAGAATTGATCGCTTGGTGATCAAAGACCCAGATAGATTGTCGTCGACCTTGAAGGTGAAATAGTCTTCTTGAGGGTACCACAGTAGACCTAACACTTTGGTTGAGGTTGGGTTTTCATCAATGAAATGGAGTAGATGGAGATTCTTCCTCTTGGACGATGTTGGATAAGGTTGACACATTCGACTGCCATTTTGCTAGCGGAAGGCCGGCCGCCATGCACAGGTTGAGGAGTTGTTTGGCAATCTCGAGAAGTTGCTTGGAGTATCTGCACCTCCACAGATGTCATCGACATAACGACCTTTTGTCAATGGAGGAATGGCTAATGAAATTTGTGACCCTCATCTTGGAGAAGTTGGAGGAGAACTCTGATTGCCAAAAATGGAGCTAGTCTTGTTTAGAAGTTACTGATAACAAGAAAGAGAAATTTGACGAAAGTGTTCAAGAAATGTTGTGACTATGAGGGAGATTGCGAGTCGAGAGTGTATTTAGAGTGAATTAGTTATTCAAAATATTATTGATGAAATACAGGATGAATACTGTATGGTACCAGAAACTTTTAGGATTTCAAAGAGAAGGCTAAGCTGTACGAAGCTATTTCCAAGAAGAGGAATTGTAGGAGGTGGTAACTTCTACAAATCCAAGAGAGAAAATGTGAAGCATCAGGAGAGAACGAGGCTAAGAAGGTGAATGAAGACTATTTTATTTTGGAGGTTGTCGAGATGAGTTGCTAGAACTCACCTCCCTTTGAGTAGATTGATTTGATGTGAGAAATGGTGTAGGAAGCTTTCGAGGGGGCACCACTGGGACTTCGCAGAATGGCTTACTGCTGAGGGGTACTTCATGTAGTAGGGAGTGGTGACGACTCCCACAGATTTTGCAAACCTGGTTGTTTTGCAAGAGTGGGTATGATGCCTACCGAGGCAGTTGGTACACAGGATTCTGTGTAAAACAACATCAGCTTTCTCTTGAGGTAAACGCTTTTCGAAGCGAGGGCAATCAGCAATGAAGTGGTCACGACCACAATCATCGCAGTTGTAAGAAGGCATTGAGGCGGATCTGATTGAGGTGGTTGAGGTGATTGATTTGCTTGAGGTGAGTGATAGAGATGGTTTGGGTTGAGAAGAAGCCTTTTGAGAGTAGTGTGCACCGTCGTGCGAGGACGAGAGGGTTCTTGAGATGGCCGTTTGTTGAGAGCCTCAGTCCACTCTAGAGCTATGGAGCGAGATTCGAGAAACTCCATTAATTGAGAGAATGTTGGGAATTCAGTGTTTGAGGAGATGGCGGTTTCCCAGTGGGAGCGTGAGGTGTAGTCTAATCTATTAATGATATGAAACACTAATAAATTGTTCTTCTCTAGGTCGTCACCTAGAGCTTTCAACGTCTGGAGAGGATTGACTATGTTGTCAATGAATTGACGAAGAGAAGATGCGGATGCAAGTTTTTGGCCTGCCAACGAGGATGAGAGGAGTCTTGCATATTGAGAAGAGAGCAGAAGACGTTTGTTCTCGTATTTTGATACAAGTTTTTTCCAGGCAATAGAGAAGGACTCTTCCGTTAAAGGAAGACTGGAGATGGTATCCAACGGTTCGTTGGAGAGAGAGGTACGAAGATAGTGCAATCGTTCGATATCTGTAATCATGGTTTTTTTGATTACGAGGGAGTTGAACAGATCTCGATAGGCAGGCCACATTGAAAAGTCGCCTGAAAATGTTGGAATTGAGATGTCAGGCAGACGTGGTCGAGTTTGAGAGGATTGAGGAGATTGAGAAGATTGAGAGGTAGTGGACTGCTGTGAATCCACAGAAGTCAGAGAGGTGGTCAGTTGAACCAGTTTTGAGCTGGCAGATTGGAAGAGGGAATTCTCCTCGAGGAAGAAGTTAGACGAGAAGTATTCATGATCCAGACATGAGTCGGGCCAAGCTGACTCAAAATATGAATGAATCTTTGCGAAGGCTTTGTGGAGCTCCTGGAGTTGGTCTTGAATTTGATGAAGCTCTTGAGGAGTCCAAGCTGCATCAACTGACAACCTTGAGGTGATCTGCTTCATGAGTTGAATTCTGTCCCGTTGAGTTGCGAACTTGAGTTTGAGGTTGGTCGGCAAACCAGATGAGCGAGGTTCTGGTCCGAACTCGGGCAGCGAAGAGGTGGAGGATCTCGTCGGTCGAGGTGGAGGGGCGAGGAGATGAGCTCTTCATCAGGTGTTTGAGAAGCTTTTCCACTTGAGACGGACATATCTAAAACCTTGAGATGATTGTGAAGTGAATGAATAATTATATTACAACTCAATCATCCGGCCCGAAGGACCAATGTTCAAAAATCAGGGTGTTGAGATTTTGGCAATTACTTAAATGTGAACTGTTACAAATGATTGAGTTGAAGATGGTAAAATAAAATCTTTATTGTATATCAAACACTTCACAATATAAAATAGACACTCGCATGAAGTAAATCAAGTCAAATTACAACATATAAAAAGAGTGATTGTATGTACAATATTGAGAAAATTCTATATACAATAAGTGAAAGTGAATGAGAGAACTTTGAGAATGAAAATAGAGAAAATTTAGAACAGTTGAGCAAGCACTCGCATGAAGTAAAATGAAATACAATTTACAACATCTCACAAAGTGATTCTATTTACTATATTGATAAAATCTATTTATGATAAGTGAAAAGTAAATGAGAATAGAGAAAGTTCAGAATAGTATGAGGAGTCACTCGCATGAAGTAAAATGATCAATTACAACATCTCACAGAGTGATTGTATGAAAGAGAAGTACAAACTAATGTTAAAGAATATGTAAAGAATTGAGAAGAAAGAAAGAAAACTATTTGAACAGACATGATTGAGAAGCGAAGAAATGTACTTTTGTATTGAGACATTGTTGAAATAAGCTAGGATTGAGTGAATATATCAGAGAGAATGAATGGAATTGATATTGATTGAAGCACATGTTCCGAACTTTATCAATCTGCATTTTCATAAAAATTACTGTACCTTGAGATGATGTCGGTGTAGTTTTATTTAACTGAAACGTATTAATTGTATACAGGGTTGGGATAAAGTTCGGCACCAAATTAATATCTTTAAAACGGAACGGACGATAATTTTGAAATTTGGCATCTGAGTCTAATGGACCACAATGCATTTAATGAGCATATTTTCATTAATGAGATACTTCCGGTTTTAACCGGAAATGACCAATTTTTTTTTTATTTAAATGGGACACCCTGTATATTTCTGCAGATTCTGAAAGAGCACTTCGTTTCGGATCTGTTCATACCAGGTTCCATGTAAAATTATCTGTAAAAAGAAGAATTGAGACAACGGATTCTTGATGAATGTGCCTTAATACATGGAGAAGTCTTGAGAAAAGTTACTCAAGAATTTGTTAATAGACTGGCATATTGTCAGGAGGTGAATGGCAAGCACTTCGAACAATTAAAATGATTTTTTTTTCAAATTATTTTTAATAAATTTTTTCTACTAGTAAAGTAAATTCTTCCTTTTATAAATTTTCATGAAAAATACGTCATGAAAAGCAGAAAGAGTTATCTACTACAAAGTATTTCGTTTTATTTCTCACTATTGATACAAATAACAACGATTTATTCATTTGAATGGATTTTTTTCTCAAACGTAAAAAAAGACATTTACAGAGAATTTTTACATGTTTCCAGATATGGACAGATCCGAAACGAGGTGCACTTTCAGAATCTGCAGAAATATACAGGGTGTCCCATTTAAATAAAAAAAATTTTGGTCATTTCCGGTTAAACCGGAAGTATCTCATTAGTGAAAATATGCTCATCAGATGCATTGCGGTCCATAACACTCAGCTGCCAAATTTCAAAAATATCGCCCGTTTCGTTTTAAAGATATTAATTTGGTGCCGAACTTTATCCCAACCCTGTATAATGTATTTTAAACGAGAAGGCACTAAAATCACTTGTAACTTTAGAAGAATTCGGAATTATCACCAAGTAGCTATTACACTAGTTGAAGAATGAAACGCAATTCTTATGAGAGGTTAAACGTAATTGTTCGCCGGAAGCCGGTAACGGAGATGACAGCGATTCAAACTGACAGCGATGGGGGGGGTTATGTACACAGAAAACTGAACGTAGTCACAGAGCTGGGTAGAGTTGAGTGCGAAGTTAGAGATGGGTTAAAAAATTCATCCATTTTTAACAATGAGATTACAAGGAAAACTGAATTATGATCATTCCAGGGAAATACTTCGTGAAATCAAGAAATGTTAAATTCAAGAATAACCGTCAACATTTCGGCCATGTGTTATATGATATTTTTTGTTGCAGATCAAGTTGAAGTTTGGCCACTTCAAACGTAGAACCCTGTATAGAGTAATATTAATCACTTTCGAATTAACTGAATATGGTTCTATTTGTCATTTTCCCATGTGGTTGTCGAAAAAGTATCTTTCCCGCACTCCTTTGCTAGCCCGAACAATGCTTCGAGTGAAGCATCTTGTACGGAATGTACAACTTTCCTCTAGCCAGAAAAATAACTATTCCATACATAGATATTTTTCGAATTTCCATCAGAATTTTAATGTGCCAAATTCTGTCTCATTTCGACAACATAAAGAAGCCGAAGAATTGTTTCGATGTTCAATTTTTAATCACCGACCTAAAAATTCGAACTATAATGCAATAATTTGTCTGGGATTGGTATTTGATGTAAGTACCTACCATAGACTAACTAAACGGAGAATAGATGAGACACTAGTAGAACAAGCTGCAACGACATCTTTTTTTGTACAACATTACTAATTCGTGAAAAAAGCTCAATTGAAAAGGAATCTGTATCGTAAAGCTGCCTCAAAAAGAATTCTGTAGTGCACCTTTTAAATAGGTAGGTACACCCATATACAAGAGGCAAAAAGTTTTTTGAAATTCAATTTCCAAAGGAAATCAGAAATGGATTCGTGCAAGTTATCGATGAGTGAGGAAATTTATTTTCATGAAAATAATACCTGCAACGAACTTTCATCTGATTTTCTTTTGGAATCGAGAAGTGAGGATCAATAATCAAATTCTGGATAGAATAAAAATTTATTAACTTAAATAGATATCACCAATTGAAAATACAGATTCATTTCATAAATATCTAATCAATAAACTAATAATTGCATTGAAAACATTCTCAAAAACTAACAATAATGAATTCAATAATACAAAATATGAGTATTAACCTACTAAACTTATTCAATACATGAAAAACTTTTTTGAAAATCTTAATTCTTATAGGTAACAGAATATATATAATATATATTTTGAAATTACCTTTTTGCATCTCGATTTTCACATCCAATAACACAACACATATTCACTCTTGCAGGCATATCGAAATTCATGATATTTCAAAAAGAACGTGTCAAACCACTTCTTGTGTCAGTTGACAATTCAAAGGTTTTTTGATAATAACGATTTTACATACTTACTACATAGACTAACTAGTAGTTTGTCTATGACTTACTATTTTCTCGATAGGATTTCCATGAATGCAACGACATCTAACTATCAAATTGAGAATAATTTTTTCGTGTAATAGTATCCTCCTCCGACAGGTGGCGCGACATATACGAGTGGCTCATCTATTATTTTAGTTTGTCTATGGTACCTACGTATATCTGTACTTCACACTTCAATATTTGGAATTGAAAGATGGGGACATTTCTATGTAGAATGATAATAATAAATAAAACACAACTTTACTTTTCAAAGTTTTTTATTTCGATATTTTGTATACTGCATATCATATTTACTCTCAAGTAAAAAAACATTCAGATTCAATTGAAGCGGTGTATATCTGCCGCTTACCTTGGGCTGTCTGGGGTACTCGCCTTTAAGTTGGCTATCAAGTCTCATAGTCTTGATGAACTGAAGTAGTTCCTGTGGTCTCTGAGATTAAAATTGGATGTACATATATTTTATTCGTTCAACTTTGATATTTGGAATTTGAAGATGGGGACATTTCCTTCCAATTTCCTCATATGTTATTGATGCCAAATCTTTGTACCCAGCTTTTTCAGCTAATCTCTGAGATGCCGGACCAGTGAATATTGTGACGGCTAATTTCAGTCCTAAAGAATCACACAGTGGTTTTCTGTAAATGAAGAATACTTATAGATTATAGGGGTATAATTTTGACGATGAAGCTCATAAGAAGATACGCATAGTTGAAATAGCTACTAGGATATGTTGTCTTCTATTATACCTGTATGAAAATCACGTCGGAATCATCCTATATTCAAGGCATCAGAGAGAGAGAAAAAACTTCACCGTCCAGTTGAACAGTGGAATATTCGAAAACTTCAACGTTCTACCATGAAATGAATGATCGGAACTATAATGTTGTTTTCTTTCTCTTGACCGTTGGGAATGGCGTATGAAAATTATTATTTATATACAATCAAATGATACAAAACATATGCTCCATCTAGGAATGATTGACATCTCGGGCTGTTTCGAACAATCATATTTAAGTTGGTAATACACTCACCGGCAAAATAATCGATCCACTCGAAAAATCGATGGAGATTGTTCATTCATAAATAACGGGTTATCCATTTCGCGGTTTCAAAAGTATACGGCTGGAATTCGATATCTGTCAAACGAAGTTTTTTAAAAAAAATTATTCTGTTTAGTTGAAAGTCTGACATTTATGAAAATCGATCGCTTGACTATCGCACAACGCATGAAAATTGTAAACACCTAATACAAAAATGGCGATTCTGCCACAGCCACATATCGTGCTTTAAGAGCAGATTTTGGTTTACATAATCGTCCAACTACGCAAGCAATTGGTAAAATTGTGAAGAAATTTGAAGAGACTGGATTGGTTACAGATATTGTAAGCCCTGTGCATCATCGTTTTGCTCGTACCACTGAAAATATCGCTACTGTAAGTGAAAGTGTTGCCGAAGACCCGAATCTGTCGATTTCTCGTCATTCTCAGGAATTAGGACTGTCTTACGGCACATTATGGCGTATTTGCATTAAGATCTACACCTACACCCAAATAAAATCCAGCTCACACAACAACTGAAGCCAGCCAACCATTCACATCAACATCGTGGATACGTCGAATGGGTGCTTGAACAACCGGCGGTGGACGGCGATATCAACTGGCCACCGAGATCATGCGATTTGACACTGCTTGACTTTTTTTGTGGGGCTACGCGAAAGACCGTGTTTATGCAGATAAACCTTCAACTCTTGAGTAGTTAAAAACCAATATTCGTCAAGTTATGGCTGAGATACCGCCCGATATGTGTCAAAAGGTGGTCGAAAATTACCTCAAAAGAATCGATGCTTGCAACAATTCGGGTGGTTGTCATTTAAATGATGTAGTGTTTCACACAAATGTCAACGTTCAAACTTCATAATAAAAAAGAAATATCATGATAAAAAATATTTTTTATGTTTTTTATTTACGTTTACTTTTGAAACCGCAAAATGGATAACCCTGTATGTTATTTCGAGTCTGATTCGAATGAATTTTTTTAATTGTAGGTACGTTCATCCTTGATCGATCGAAAGTTTTGAATTTCAAGAAAATTTGGCGTACGTCATGTTATACAGGGTGAAACAAAATCTGTTTTTTTTTACCCTAACTTTAGAACCGCCCCTGGAGTGTTCCAGTTGTTCCACCGTGTGATTACTTATTTCATGATCAAGACACATCTTCTCATGACAATCTTCTTCGTATATAACAATAGCTCAAATTTTGTTGAAGATACAGGGTTTTCAGTAAAACATTGAATTTCGCTAAGGCTGTCAAGAGAAGATGTGTCTTGATGATGAAATAAGAAATCAGACGGTGGAACAACTGGTACACACCACGGTGGTTCCAAAGTTAGGTTAAAAAACAGATTTTGTTTCACCCTGCATAAAAGAGTTCTCTTGAAATTCAAAACTGGTGATTGATTCAAGAAACAATTGAAAAAATTCAATCGAATCGGACTTGAAATAACATATTTATTAATGACCCCGGTGATCTTGGCTCCCGGCCACCCAGCAACACGCGCGCGGGACTAGGTGCTAGGCGCTAAACCTCCACGGTCGACAGCGTATCCCTACCGGTCGCGCTACAGCAAGCGTTGGTGAATTATTTGAAATGAGGAATGGGTGTTCGAAGGATATAGGAAAAATGATGAAAATATCGTGTGAATATTAGTCGTATTATTATTACTCGAGTTTATTCGTATCAGTATGAAATGAAAAGCTATGTTACTTCTGAAACACCGAATGTTTATAATTTTTTCTGTAGTTGGCGGCCAAGAACATTTATATGTGGAGTATATGCATTTTTTGAAAACATATTCAGATAATATTTTTCGTTTCGTACCAACAGCTCTTAAGTTCCAGCACCATAGTCCGAATTGTGTTGTTGATCTCCAAACGTGTTCTTATTATTTTTGTTATGACGAAACATGTTGACTAAAGAATTTGGTGTGTCAAATGAATGGGTTGACTGAAGGCCAGAAACACTTTTCAATTTGAGGAGATGTGTGGAATACATAGCCTGATGGAAGAACTATTTATATTTAATTTTTGGTTCGATTCCTAGAACCCTAAACGGCCAGCACCACGCCTCCAATAGAAGGGCTGGTCACTCAAGGTAATTTTTATTTTTTTCTTGGTGTTGAAAAACGCCGGCTGAAGACTTTTAAGCGTAAAATAGATAGGCTAATGAATGGACTATTAATATGTATTTTTTTGGTTTAATTTCAATTAACCTAAAGGGCCAGCACCACGCTTCGAATAGAAGAGCTGGACTCTCAAAATATTTTTTAATTTTTCTTCTTGATGTTCCAAAAGCCGGCCAAGAACTTTGATCACTGAAATAGATAGGCTTATGGATAGACTATTCATATGTATTTTTTTGGTTTAATTAAAATAACCTTTAAGGGCCAGCACCACGCTTCGAATAGAAGTGCTGGACTGTCAAGATGATTTTTATTTATTTTCTTGATGTTCCAAAAACCGGCCACAAACTTTCATAACTGAAATAGATAGGTTGATGGATGGACTATTTATATGCATTTTAGTGTTGAATTTCAATAACCCTAAAGGGCCAGCACCGCGCTTCGAATATAAGAGCTGCACTCTCAAGATGTTTATTATTTTTTTTCTTGATGTTCAAAGAGCCGGCCAAAAACTTTGATAACTGAAATAGATAGACTGATGGGTGGACTATTCATATGTATTTTTCGGGTTTAATTTCAAAAACCCCAAAGGGCCAGCACCACGCTTCGAATAGAAGAGCCAGACTCTAAAGATGTTTTTTATTTTTTTTCTTGATATTGCAAAAGCCGACCAAGAACTGTGATGAGTGAAATAGATAGGCTGATAAATGGACAATTTATACGTATTTTTTCGGTTTAATTTCAGTAAACCTAAAGGGCCAGCACCACGCTTCGAATGGAAGAGCTGGACTCTCAAGATGTTTTTTATTTATTTTCTTGATGTTCTAAGCGCCGGTCAAAATTTTGATAACTTAAATAGATAGGCTGATAGATGGACTATTCATATTAATTTTTTTGGTTAAATTTCAAGATGTTTATTATTTTTTTTCCTGATGTTCTAAGCGCCGGCCAAAAACTTTGGTAACTGAAATAGATAGACAGATGGATGGACCATTTACACGTATTTTTTTGGTTTGATTTCAAAAACCCAAAAGGGCCAGCACCGCGCTTCATATAGAAGAGCTGCACTCTAAAGATGTTTATTATTTTTTTTCTTGATGTTCTAAGAGCCGGCCAAAAACTTTGATAACTGAAATAGATAGACTGATGGATGGACCATTCATACGTATTTTTTGGTCTGATTTCAAAGACCCAAAAGGGCCAGCACCGCGCTTCATATAGAAGAGCTGCACTCTCAAGATGTTTATTATTTTTTTTCTTGATGTTCTAAGAGCCGGCCAAAAACTTTGATAACTGAAATAGATAGACTGATGGATGGACCATTCATACGTATTTTTTTGGTTTGATTTCAAAAACCCAAAAGGGCCAGCACCGGGCTTCATATAGAAGAGCTGCACTCTCAAGATGTTTATTATTTTTTTTCTTGATGTTCTAAGAGCCGGCCAAAAACTTTGATAACTGAAATAGATAGACTGATGGATGGACCATTCATATGTATTTTTTTGGGTTTAATTTCAATAACCCTAAAGGGCCAGCACCGCGCATCGAATAGATGAGCTGCACTCTCACGATGTTTATTATTTTTTTTCTTGATGTTCTAAGAGCCGGCCAAAAACTTTGATAACTGAAATAGAAAGACTGATGGATGGACCATTCATACGTATTTTTTTGGTTTGATTTCAAAGACCCAAAAGGGCCAGCACCGCGCTTCATATAGAAGAGCTGCACTCTCAAGATGTTTATTATTTTTTTCTTGATGTTCTAAGAGCCGGCCAAAAACTTTGATAACTGAAATAGATAGACTGATGGATGGACCATTCATACGTTTTTTTTTGGTTTGATTTCAAAAACCCAAAAGGGCCAGCACCGCGCTTCATATAGAAGAGCTGCACTCTCAAGATGTTTATTATTTTTTTTCTTGATGTTCTAAGAGCCGGCCAAAACTTTGATAACTGAGATAGATAGACTGATGGATGGACCATTCATACGTATTTTTTTGGTTTGATTTCAAAAACCCAAAAGGGCCAGCACCGCGCTTCATATAGAAGAGCTGCACTCTCAAGATGTTTATTATTTTTTTTCTTGATGTTCTAAGAGCCGGCCAAAAACTTTGATAACTGAAATAGATAGACTGATGGATGGACCATTCATACGTATTTTTTTGGTTTAATTTCAATAACCCTAAAGGGCCAGCACCGCGCATCGAATAGATGAGCTACACTCTCAAGATGTTTATTATTTTTTTTCCTGATGTTCAAAGAGCCGGCCAAAAACTTTGATAACTTAAATAGATAGACTGATGGATGGACCATTCATACGTATTTTTTTGGTTTAATTTCAATAACCCTAAGGGCCAGCACCGCGCTTCGAATATAAGAGCTGCACTCTCAAGATATTTATTATTTTTTTTCTTGATGTTCTAAGAGCCGGCCAAAAACTTTGATAACTGAAATAGATAGACTGATGGATGGACCATTTATACGTATTTTTTTTAGTTTAATTTCAATAACCGTAAAGGGCCAGCACCGCGCTTCGAATAGAAGAGCTGCACTCTCAAGATGTTTATTGTTTTTTTTCCTGATGTTCTAAGCGCCAGCCAAAAACTTTGGTAACTGAAATAGATAGACAGATGGATGGACCATTCATACGTATTTTTTTGGTTTGATTTCAAAGACCCAAAAGGGCCAGCACCGCGCTTCATATAGAAGAGCTGCACTCTCAAGATGTTTATTATTTTTTTTCTTGATGTTCTAAGAGCCGGCCAAAAACTTTGATAACTGAAATAGATAGACTGATGGATGGACCATTCATACGTTTTTTTTTGGTTTGATTTCAAAAACCCAAAAGGGCCAGCACCGCGCTTCATATAGAAGAGCTGCACTCTCAAGATGTTTATTATTTTTTTTCTTGATGTTCTAAGAGCCGGCCAAAAACTTTGATAACTGAAATAGATAGACTGATGGATGGACCATTCATACGTATTTTTTTGGTTTGATTTCAAAAACCCAAAAGGGCCAGCACCGCGCTTCATATAGAAGAGCTGCACTCTCAAGATGTTTATTATTTTTTTTCTTGATGTTCTAAGAGCCGGCCAAAAACTTTGATAACTGAGATAGATAGACTGATGGATGGACCATTCATACGTATTTTTTTGGTTTGATTTCAAAAACCCAAAAGGGCCAGCACCGCGCTTTATATAGAAGAGCTGCACTCTCAAGATGTTTATTATTTTTTTCTTGATGTTCTAAAGCCGGCCAAAAACTTTGATAACTGAAATAGATAGACTGATGGATGGACCATTCATATGTATTTTTTGGGTTTAATTTCAATAACCCTAAAGGGCCAGCACCGCGCATCGAATAGGTGAGCTACACTCTCAAGATGTTTATTATTTTTTTTCTTGATGTTCTAAGAGCCGGCCAAAAACTTTGATAACTGAAATAGATAGACTGATGAATGGACCATTCATACGTATTTTTTGGTCTGATTTCAAAGACCCAAAAGGGCCAGCACCGCGCTTCATATAGAAGAGCTGCACTCTCAAGATGTTTATTATTTTTTTTCTTGATGTTCTAAGAGCCGGCCAAAAACTTTGATAACTGAAATAGATAGACTGATGGATGGACCATTCATACGTATTTTTTTGGTTTGATTTCAAAAACCCAAAAGGGCCAGCACCGCGCTTCATATAGAAGAGCTGCACTCTCAAGATGTTTATTATTTTTTTTCTTGATGTTCTAAGAGCCGGCCAAAAACTTTGACAACTGAAATAGATAGACTGATGGATGGACCATTCATGCGTATTTTTTTGGTTTGATTTCAAAAACCCAAAAGGGCCAGCACCGCGCTTCATATAGAAGAGCTGCACTCTCAAGATGTTTATTATTTTTTTTCTTGATGTTCTAAGAGCCGGCCAAAAACTTTGATAACTGAAATAGATAGACTGATGGATGGACCATTCATGCGTATTTTTTTGGTTTGATTTCAAAAACCCAAAAGGGCCAGCACCGCGCTTCATATAGAAGAGCTGCACTCTCACGATGTTTATTATTTTTTTCTTGATGTTCTAAGAGCCGGCCAAAAACTTTGATAACTGAAATAGATAGACTGATGGATGGACCATTCATACGTATTTTTTTTGGTTTGATTTCAAAGACCCAAAAGGGCCAGCACCGCGCTTCATATAGAAGAGCTGCACTCTCAAGATGTTTATTATTTTTTTTCTTGATGTTCTAAGAGCCGGCCAAAAACTTTGTTAACTGAAATAGATAGACTGATGGATGGACCATTTATACGTATTTTTTTTAGTTTAATTTCAATAACCGTAAAGGGCCAGCACCGCGCTTCGAATAGAAGAGCTGCACTCTCAAGATGTTTATTGTTTTTTTTCCTGATGTTCTAAGCGCCAGCCAAAAACTTTGGTAACTGAAATAGATAGACAGATGGATGGACCATTTATACGTATTTTTTTGGTTTGATTTCAATAACCCTAAAGGGCCAGCACCGCGCTTCGAATAGAAGAGCTGCACTCTCAAGATGTTTATTATTTTTTTTCCTGATGTTCAAAGAGCCGGCCAAAAACTTTGATAACTTAAATAGATAGACTGATGGATGGACCATTCATACGTATTTTTTTGGTTTAATTTCAATAACCCTAAAGGGCCAGCACCGCGCTTCGAATATAAGAGCTGCACTCTCAAGATATTTATTTTTTTTTTTTTGATGTTCTTAGAGCTGGCCAAAAACTTTGATAACTGAAATAGATAGACTGATGGATGGACCATTAATATGTATTTTTTATGTTTAATTCCAATAACCCTAAAGGGCCAGCACCGCGCTTCGAATAGAAGAGCTGCACTCTCAAGATGTTTATTATTTTTTTTCTTGATGTTCCAAGAGCCGGCCAAAAACTTTGATAACTGAAATAGATAGACTGATGGATGGACCATTCATATGTATTTTTTGGGTTTAATTTAAATTATCCTAAAAGGCCAGCACCGCGCATCGAATAGATGAGCTGCTCTCTCAAGATGTTTATTATTTTTTTTCTTGATGTTCTAAGAGCCGGCCAAAAACTTTGATAACTGAAATAGAAAGACTGATGGATGGACCATTCAAACGTATTTTTTTGGTTTAATTTCAATAACCCTAAAGGGCCAGCACCGCGCTTCGAATAGAAGAGCTGCACTCTCAAGATGTTTATTATTTTTTTTCTTGATGTTCCAAGAGCCGGCCAAAACTTTGATAACTGAACTATTTCATATGAATGGTCCATCCATCAGTCTATCTATTTCATTTATCAAAGTTTTTGGCCGGCTCTTAGAACATCAAGAAAAAAAATAATAAACATCTTCAGAGTGCAGCTCTTCTATTCGAAGCGCGGTGCTGGCCCTTTAGGGTTATTGAAATTAAACCCAAAAAATACGTATGAATGGTTCATCCATCAGCCTATCTATTTCAGTTATCAAAGTTTTTGGTTGGCTCTTAGAACATCAAAAAAAAAATTATTAAACATCTTCAGAGTGCAGCTCTTCTATTCGAAGCGCGGTGCTGGCCCTTAAGGGCTATTGAAATTTAACACAAAAATACTTATGAATAGTCCATCCATCAGCCTATCTATTTCAGTTATCAAAGTTTTTGGTTGGCTCTTAGAACATCAAGAAAAAAAATAATAAACATCTTCAGAGTGCAGCTCTTCTATTCGAAGCGCGGTGCTGGCCCTTTAGGGTTATTGAAATTAAACTAAAAAATACGTATGAATGGTCCATCTATCAGTCTATTTATTTCAGTTATCAAAGTTTTTGGCCAGCTCTTAGAACATCAAGAAAAAAAATAATAAATATCTTGGGAGTGCAGCTCTTCTATTCGAAGCGCGGTGCTGGCCCTTTAGAGTTATTGAAATTAAACCAAAAAAATACGTTTGAATGGTCCATCCATCAGTCTATCTATTTCAGTTATCAAAGTTTTTGGCCGGCTCTTAGGACATCAAGAAAAAAATAATAAACATCTTGAGAGTGCAGCTCTTCTATTCGAAGCACGGTGCAGGCCCTTAAGGGTTATTGAAACTAAACCCAAAAAATACATATGAATGGTCCATCCATCAGTCTATCTTTTTCAGTTTAATGTTTTTGGCCGGCTCTTAGAACATCAAGAAAAAAAATAAAAAACGTCTTGAGAGTGCAGCTCTTCTATTCGAAGCGCGGTGCTGGCCCTTTAGGGTTATTGAAATATTGAAATTAAACCCAAAAAACACATATCAATGGTCCATTTATCAGTCTATCTATTTCAGTTATCAAAGTTTTTGGCTAGCTCTTAGAACATCAAGAAAAAAAATAATAAATATCTTGGGAGTGCTGCTCTTATATTCGAAGCGCGGTGCTGGCCCTTTAGGGTTATTGAAATTGAACCAAAAAAATACGTTTGAATGGTTCATCCATCAGTCTATCTATTTCAGTTGTCAAAGTTTTTGGCCGGCTCTTCTATTCGAAGCGTGGTGCTGGCCCTTTAGGTTAATTGAAATTAAACCAAAAAAGTACATATTAATAGTCCATTCATTAGCCTATCTATTTTACGCTTAAAAGTCTTCAGCCCGCGTTTTTCAACACCAAGAAAAAAAATAAAATTACCTTGAGTGACCAGCCCTTCTATTGGAGGCGTGGTGCTGGCTGTTGAGGGTTCTAGGAATCGAACCAAAAATTAAATATAAATAGTTCTTCCATCAGGCTATGTATTCCACACATCTCCTCAAATTGGAAAGTGTTTCTGGCCTTCAGTCAACCCATTCATTTGACACACCAAATTCTTTAGTCAACATGTTTCGTCATAACAAAAATAATAAGAACACGTTTGGAGATCAACAACACAATTCGGACTATGGTGCTGTTGGTACGAAACGAAAAATATTATCTGAATATGTTTTCAAAAATGCATATACTCCACATATAAATGTTCTTGGCCGCCAACTACAGAAAAAATTATAAACATTCGGTGTTTCAGAAGTAACATAGCTTTTCATTTCATACTGATACGAATAAACTCGAGTAATAATAATACGACTAATATTCTCACGATATTTTCATCATTTTTCCTATATCCTTCGAACACCCATTCCTTATTTCAAATAATTCACCAACGCTTGCTGTAGCGCGACCGGTAGGGATACGCTGTCGACCGTGGAGGTTTAGCACCTAGTCCCGCGCGCGTGTTGCTGGGTGGCCGGGAGCCAAGATCACCGGGGTTTATTAATGAACTTCATCGATTTTTCGAGTGGATCGGTTATTTTGCCGGTGAATGTAGTATAGTTTAAGCAGAAGCCATAAACAATGGTAATAGCTAGTACAGTATTTTTTACTGGAGGATTTCAGGTTCGTGTTGGAAATAACACTGGCAAAAATGACCTAAATTCAAATTTTAACAATTTGTTCCATTTGGTTATGTTTGGTTCGATTGAACATAATAATTTTGATCAATTTTGTGAACTTATTGCCAAAATAATTCTTCAATCGAGAAATAATAATCGATCCAGCATATTTATAGGACATCACTATAATGCACCGGCTGGCACATCATGGTTTTTGTCAAAAACAACACCGTAATCTTGCCTCATCCTACAGATTTGGATATCTGTGACTATTTCCAATTCTCAAAACTGAAGAGACTAATGAATATGGAGTATCTGTACGATGTACAGGGTGTCCCATTACCCGACGTCAACCCGGAACCGGGTGAAAGGCAAGTAATGCTGGTTGTCAGAAAAATATAAAAAAAAATCTAAGTTGCATGATTTAAAAATAATGCGCATTTAAAAAAACACGCAAAATGCCACACCTTGTGACAGTCTTTTCGCTCCTGTTGCCACTAATATCAACTTTTTCCAACTTTTTTCTTTGCTGTGTAACCTTGAATAATGCTTGTCTAAACTGTAATCAAAATTTTGACACCAGCTGCTCTAGGTTCCATAAAAATAGGGCTTACTTCCCAGAAAAAAAATTCAAAATAAACAATTGCCTAGTTTCAACTGACTGTATTGAAAAAAAAATGTACTACGTAGGTTTGGCATGTTTTTCAAAAGTTGGCGCATTTAGTAAGGATTCCAAAATGGTATAATACTTGTTTAATTATAGCTGCCGTAGTTCAAAATTTATTTCGATTGCCTTTGAATACACTTTTCGTTAACTGCTTCCCAGTTAAAAAGTCCAATGGATTCAAGTCCGGTGAACGGGCCGGCCACGAGATTGGACCAAGTCCGATCCATCTTCCAGGAAAAAATGTTACCAGAAAAAAAAATTTCAGAGGAATTTCTCCGGAAAATTTTTTCTGGAAAAATTATTTTCTCTGGAAATTTTTTTCTGATAACATTTTTTCCTGCAAGATGGATCGGGCGCTCTGGTCCAATCTCGTGGCCGGTCCGTTCACCGGACTTGAATCCATTGGACTTTTTAACTGGGAAGCAGTTAACGAAAAAGTTCATTTCCCAAATGGCGCGATTAAGTTCGTTAACCAGCCAAATCATTCAGGGTATTCCATGAAATATGGTCATTCAAAATTTCTGTTCCTAAATATCTCAGACAAAACGAAAGCAATCGAAATGAAATTTCACGGCCACATGCAAGATGATCATTATAAGCCCCATACAAAAATTTGTGGCCAAAGCGTTAACAGAACTATGGAGAAATCATCAGAACCATAGATTTTTTTAATTATTAATTTTATAACTTGGGTATGTATATTGGGGGAGCAGTCAAAGAAACACCAGTGTACTCTTTTTCTGAAGCTCGAGCTTTCGAAATATGTTTATTCCTTCATCAGGAGCAGCTAAAAACAATTTTACACATTAGTTAGTAGGAATACAAATGCTCTTTACAAAACTTACAAGTTGAGGTTGTGTTGTGTTTTAAATGTTGTTTTCATTAGAATGCGGTGGAGTTCGCTATATAGGTAAGCAAAGACTGTCAAGAAAAATACGGAAAGTCAGCTTCCAACAAATAACTTCTGAATCACTCTGATGTAAATTAATGATCCAATTTTTTTTCTCTTTTTTTTAACTGCAGGTTCGTTAAGGATATCAAGGTTAGATTGGCGCGTTTTAAATGTTATCAGTCACACTTGCGTACGTCAAAACCACAGATCACGGACCACAGAACATTGATTGTTGACAACTGACAGATCGACATAAAAATATGGGGACAGACAGAAAAATGGTTCAATATAATTGAGTTACTTATTATTACATGTTTTCAATCAATATTTGTTTATATATAATGTTCATTCCCTGATATATTCTTCTTCTTCTTCAATTTTTTTCCCCTTCTTCTTTCTCCTTCCTTCTCGGAATCTATTATTATTTGGCAATTGCTCACTTCACTTCTACACTCACCTACACACAAACCAACATATCACAAATCTATTCCACATTATCCACGTTCCTTCCCTGGGCTTGACCTTTTGTGTTATGATTCTTGTCCTATTCAATCAGGAGGGAATAAATACTGCTCAAATTTTGAATGTCTTTCTTGAGTTGATACTCAGCTCCTCCTGGGATATCCGGACCATTTCCATGAACAACCTTCTTTCTAAGTTCTTTTCTTTGTCCAGCACCTCAACTTCATCAAAGCTCGGTTGGTGTTCCTCTTCCACTGCAAGAATGGCTAGTGCCGAGCCCTTCTTCTTTGTATTGATATCACTTCTATGACCGAAGAGACGCTGCCTCAGGGTTGTTGATGTTTGCCCAATATACACTGCTTCACAGTTCTGGCATGGGATTTTATATAACGGGTGTTTTTTTAGGAGGTTTGTTTTTCCGATAGATGTCGTTTTATTTTATGACAGTTGTTTTGACAGCTCAAAGTCGCATTTCTACCAGTATTGTTTGGCAAATCATTATGAATAGGTTAACTCCAGAACAACGTTTTCAAATCGTGGAAATTTATTTTCAAAATCAGTGTTCAATTAAAAATGTTTATAGAGCACTTCGTGAATTTTATGGTGCACATAATCGTCCGTCAGAGACCACCATAAAGAACGTAATTACCAAATTTCGGTCTACATTCACTCTTTTGGATGCCAAGCCACCGACAGTTACTGTTTGGTGCGGTCTATGGGCTGGTGGGATCATCGGTCCATATTTCTTTAAAAATGAGGAAGGACGACGCGTTACCGTGAATGGAAATCGATACAGAACCATGATCAATGAGTTTTTGTTGCCAAATCTTGAAGATATGGATATGGATGAAATGTGGTTTCAACAAGATGGTGCCACTTGTCATACAGCACGTGAAACAATCGACTTATTGAAAGAACTTTCAACGACAACATTATTTCGAGAAATGGTCCGGTGAATTGGCCTCCGCGTTCGTGCGATTTGACGCCACTCGATTACTTTTTGTGGGGATACATGAAGTCATTGGTTTATGTGGGTAAACCTCAATCGATTGACGCTTTGGAAACCAATATTCAACGCGTCATTGCTGACATACGCCCTCAAATGCTTGAAAAAGTGGTCGAAAATGGACCTCCAGAATGACATTTGTGAAAAATAGTCGTGGTGGCCATATGCCACAAATTGTATTTAAATGTTAAATGCCAATAAATTATCTACCAAATAAAAAAAAAGTTTGGTCATTTCATAATTTTATATGTGTTTTATTCAAAAATAAAATCGGCAACCTCTTAAAAAAACACCCGTTACTACTCCGCTGCACTGTAGTAACGGAGTGGGATCTTTGAGTTTTGTGAAAACTGATCTGAGTTGTTTTTATATCCTCGTAGCCAATATGAATTTCTCTGGTGGTATCATTTGTTCAGCAATGGTGTTAATTCTTCTATGTATGGCAGTGAAATGTATTTCTTCCTAGTTTGTTTCATTTTCTTCTGGTACGGGGCTTGGTTGTTGTAAAGTTTCTATGGAATTGGAAGTGTTGAAGATAATTCTTTTTAGTAGTTTATGTGGGTACCCATTCTCTTTTAATATTCCTAGTAAAATTCTTAGGTTCTTGTTCACGAACTTGTTGTGACTCAGCTTGGTTGCCCTTGTTTTTAGATTCTTGATAATATTGATCTTCATGCTCATTGGGTGGTATGATTTGTAGTGGATGTACCTACAGGACGATATTTGCTTTCTATACCAGTCCGTTATCACCGTGCTGCCCTCTGTTGTTATCTCTCTAATGACTCTCATATCTAGGAAGGGTATAGAACTGTTGGTTTCCTCCTCTATAGTGAACTGTAGTGTGCCTGTGGGGTCAAAAGAGTTCAGAATCTCTAATTATTATTGTTGAACCAGCCCTTCGGGGATGGCTGTTATTATGTCATCTCTGTACTTTTTGCAGAAAGGTATGTGGCACGATAGTTTACTACTTGCATAGTCCAAGATCTCATCTATCACGTATTGCGCTACTATTCCTGATACTCTGGATCTCATAGGAGTTCCTTCTTTCTGCCTGTAATACGTGCCATTGTATTAAAAGGAAAAAGTGTTGAAAACCAGCTCAAATAACCTGAAAAATTCAACCTTTTCTATGGACTGTTTGGTTCTATGTGTTCCCATTTGTTATTGATGCATCTTTTAGCAATGTCTAATGTTGTGTTAGAGTACAGGGACACTGCATCCCAGCTTACCAGAACATAACCGTTCGGCAACTTAAACTCATTTATAAAAAAGGCGAAATCGAATGAGTCTTTTTGTGTAGTATTGATTTTCATGATCATAAGATCTAGTTAGAATATCAGTTAGAAACGTTTGCTATCTTCGAGTTTGGGCAATCTATGGAGGAGATAATGGGTCTTAGGCTCAGTTCTGCCTTATGTAACACATGGATCAATAATTCCCGAGATTAACGATGAAAACAACGTTTTTTTTGTAATTTTTTTTTATTCATCAACATAATCACCTTTTAGGGTGATACAATCGTTCCAACGCTTTTACGATTTTTCAATACCATGTTTATAAAAAAAATTATCTTTCGCTTCAAAATAAGCTTCAGTTTTAGCCATGACCTCCTCATTTGAGCCAAAACTTTTTTCCTGGAGCATTTTTTTAAGATCAGCAAAGAGCCAGTAGTCACTGCTGGCTAAATCTGGCGAGTGTGGGGGGTGGGGAAGCAGATCAAAGCCCAATTCGATCAATTTTGCCATTGTTTTCATCGACTTGTGACAGGATGCATTGTCTTGGTGAACGGATTTTTTTTCTCTGCATGTGCGGTCGTTTTTTTTGCGATTTCCTTCTTCAAACGCACCAACAATATGTCAATATAATAATCACTGTTGATCGATTTACCTTTTTCGTGATAGTTAATGAAAATCACGCCATGGGTATCCCAAAAAACTGACGCCATGACTTTGCCAGCTGACTGCTGCGTCTTCGGACGCTTCGGACGGCTTTCGCCAGCTGTGCGCCACTCAGATGACTGCCGCTTCGACTCTGGAGTATAGTGATGTATCCATGTTTCGTCCATGGTCACGTAACGACACAAGAAATCTTTTTTATTGCGAGTAAATAGCGATAAACAGCTTTCTGAATCATAGACTTATTGCTGTTTTTGTCCCATAGAAAGCAATCGCGGCACTCACTTGGGAAAAACCTTTTTCATGCTCAATTTTTCATGAAGGATACTAAATACACTTCCATATGATATCTGTGTCCTCTCAGCAATCTCACAGAGCTTCACTTTACGATCTTTCATTATAATTTTTGTCACTTTACTCACATTTTCCGTGTAACGTCTTCCACAGGTCTGCCCGAGCGTTCCGCTTCATTTGTGTCGGTATGACCACATTTAAACTCGGCAAACCACCGACAAATCGTTGCTTTTTATGGACAAGAGTCCCGGTAACATTTTTTAATCCATTGTGTTTCTTTGCACGGTATTTTTACCCATTAAAAAATAATGTTTTATCAGAACACGAAACTTGGTTTTTCCATTTTTTACAAAAACTACAAACCGACTTTACTCCAACCTCGATTATTCAGCTGTTTCTGGTCTGATCGACTTAAAATTTTGACACGTTTCAAGCAAAGGTTAGTACTCTAGAAAGACGTGGTACTGGTTCACTACGAGCGCCATGTCTGGGTTAGTCTCGGGACATATTGATCCATGTAGTATCTTGGGTAGTCCATATATTTGGAGCAGGTTCCATTATAGAAGGTTAGTTTCCTTGCTAGTCCGTCGTTGATAATGTTCTTTTTCTTCATTTCACTAATCATTTTGTTTCCTCTCTGTTGGAAGATGTTTGAGTGGTCATATTGGTCTTTGTTCATAATCGTTGTTACATTCCCTTTGTCCGATTGGGTGACTATGAGTTCAGGATGGTCTCTGAGGAAAGGACCCCGCACATTTGTATGAGAATTGGCTCCCGGTGGATTTGGCTGAAAATTTGATATGATGTTCTACTAATCCTTCTGATCAAATGTCTCTACAGTCACGAAGCTGAAAAATGCATACTTCTAGGAGTTTTTAGCGATTTTTTGTATCCATCATGGCTTACGTATTACCGTTCACACAGAAATGTTTGAGAATATTTCGTGATTATTGAAAGCAGATTCTGTCAATTCGAAATATTTTCAAACATTTCTGTGTGAACGGTAATACGTAAGCCATAATGGATACAAAAAATCGCTAAAAACTCCTAGAAGTATGCATTTTTCAGCTTCGTGACTGTAGAGACATTTGATCAGAAGGATTAGTAGAACATCATATCAAATTTTCAGCCAAATCCACCGGGAGCCAATTCTCATACAAAATGTGCGGGGTCCTTTATGTTGTTCTTAATTTATTAAGGAGTGGGTCATAGTTATGCGTGTCTTTACAAACATAGTTGGTAATTATATTGGCAATTCTGGCTACCATTATATTTTTCTCTTTTCCAAAGGTTGTTTTCGTGATCTTGTCCATTTCGGCCAGTAGTTTGGGATCTGTATATCCTTTTTAATAAAATAATAATTATAATCTTTATTCTAATAATCAAATATGTGCACACACATGAGAAGAGAACATGTCAAGAGAGAGATTACAATAAAGTATTGTGAAAATATTCTTTTATATTATATGGTTCTAGATTCAACAGAACTCAAAAGCTTTGTTTTAATTTTTTAAAATCATAATTGAGCGTATATTCGAAGGAAGAAAATTGAAAATTTTCATACACATAAATTCGACACTCTCTTGCTAAGAGTGAGCCGGAACAGTGGGTATAAAAAAGGCTGGGTGTGTCTGGTACAGCTTCTAGAGACATATTGACTGAAATAGTCACTGTTATTTTTATAAAAAGAAGACAGCGATATATGTAAAGTGCAGTCACAGTCAGCAATCCACTCTCCCTGAAATTTCCCCGACAAGTCTCCCTGTATTTCATCCTTAACATCCTTCGAGAGTTAGTTTCTGAACACACAAGATTCTATCCAAGCTAGGGCTAGACCCCCAGAAGATAATTCCATAGGACATAACTGACTGAAAGTTGGCATAATAAACAACCTTCGGAACTTCCAGGCTCGCATGCATTCTCAGAGAAAACAATGAGAATGAAGCCGATGCCAGTCTTTTGTAAGATGTTCGATGTGCTCACACCACTTCAGATTCCTGTCCAAATGGATACCAAGGAACTTTGTTGTTGCCGATATATGCGCATCAGTGGTGCCCAAGAATATTGTTTCAGGGAGAGACTGTCTAGTTCGATCTGTGCAAAAACAGACATATTCAGTTTTGTTGATATAAGGGTCAGTCCATTCTTCCTGCACCAGGAAGTTATCTTGGAAATCGCATCAGCTGCAGTCGTTTTTAGCTGCGAGATGTTTGGAGCTCCTATGAGCAGGTTTGTGTCATCCGCGTACACAATCGGAGCCTGACTTTCTGAGTTGAACACTCCAGGAAGATCATTCACAAAAATTATGATAGGAGTGGTCCCAAGACGCTTCCCTGTGGAGCTCCCCGGGTGATAAGCTCCTCTTCAGAGGCATTGTGGTGCCATCAACTGTAATTTCAAACCCTCTGCTTACGATTTGACAGGTAGCTTTTATGAGGTCCAATTGTCTACCTCTTATGCCATACCGCTCCAACTTCCAGAGCAACAATCTGTGGTCCACACAATCAAAAGCTTTTGACATGTCCAAAAGATGCCAAGAGGCACCCTCCCCTCCTCAAAACCTCTCAGGATCATCCTGACTAGTTCATAAATTGCGGCGGTGTCAGTGCTTTGGTTTGCATAAAACCGTGCTGTGCATTATTAAATAGATTGAATTTTTTGAAGAATTTCAGAATCCTATTTGCTATATTTTTTCCAAGATCTCGAGAACGATGGAAGAATACTGATGGGTCTATAGTTCCCACAATCCTCAACATCTCCTTTCTTGTATATAGGCTTCACACAGCAACCTTTAAGTGCATCAGGGAATATCCCTGTGAAAAAAGTTTATGATTATTACAGTGAGGGGTTCAGCTATCAAGTGTATGGAGCGTTTTTAATATGTTGACAGGAATACCATCATATCCAGCCGAGGCTTTGCCTTTCAGGTTCCTCGCAGTTGACATCACCTCATCGACCGTCACATCAAACATAGAAGGTGGAAAACAAAATTTGGGACCCAAGGAGAGGATGGTTTTGACTTCTGAGGAAAGCTCTGTTGATGACAATTTTTTATCCATTTTTCCTGTGTGACAATCTCAAAAATCTGCTCATGCATCAGTTTATGTAGTCTAGTAGAGCACACGGTGTTTCTTTGACTGCTCCCCCAAATATACATACCCAAGTCATTCAAATTCCGTCGATATTGCCTATCAGATTATTAATTTTATACTTATTTAATTATTTGAATGATTTCCAGAATATAATTCCGAAAGTGCTGAGATTCGCATTCATATACTAAGTATGAATCTCAAGTCCTATACGAAATTTTTTAGGTAGGTAATAATACAGGGTCTCTATAAATGATTGTAACAGCTCAGTTGGCTTTGGATTGCAGAATACCAATCTATAACCAATCAGAGCATAGCATGATCACTGAATTCTGTGGTTTGCACAATCCAAAGCCAACTGCGCTGTTACAATCATTTATAGAGACCCTGTATTAGTGCTTCACCAATGACGCTCAAAGGACCTGCTCAGTGCTTTTCTTCAATATTTTTTAAACGAACCTCGTAATGTGAAATGTAACGACCATGATGATTATTAATATATAATATTATTATAATTATTGCCTACCTTGCGTGAAGCATTTCCAGTCCTATATTATATCCTCGATATTTTGGCATGGTAAATAAACCTGCTCCAGCCAAGCATTTATCAACCTTAAATTCGTCCAAGGGATGTCGTAAGTCATAGACATATTGGAATATTCCGAACATCTTCTTTTCTTCTCATTCATTCCCTGAAAATGAGTCAAATCAAATACCTTCTGAATTGATATGAATTTATTGAACCTCATTTATTAATGAAGGACTATTGTTAAGTTTGAAACAGCAGACACTGATTGCCACTAGGTCTTTTTTCCATTTTCTAGCTTTTTGAAACAAACTAAGGACATTTTCTTTTGCATTACATTTCGCCAAAACTCACGTAAGTGTGAAAGGCAATCCTCATCTTTATAGAGTTCTGCAAAAAAAAACATTATCATTAACTTTCCTCATCTACGTCAATCCTTTTTGTGAGCTTGTTCCTGAGCGAACAGCTCGCTACTGTTTCGCTCAAAGGTGTCGTGTAAATTTCGAATTCTGGTCCGGGAGTGGTCTCAAAACTCGGTTGTAGTCACTGGTGAAAATTCCGAGGTCAAACATTAAGGATGAAGTTAGGACTTTGAAATTTTGAGGGTATATCGGGAGTCCCAAGGTAAGTGGCCAATTAGATTATTATGGAAACTATTGATGGTGAAAATTTCAAATTTTGTGGGTCGATATTTGGCCATGTAAGGTATATACATTTTGAAACTTCACATGTCCAGTGTTGCCTGATGTACCTACGACAATTTGGCAACATCTTTATTATTTTAAATGGGACATCCGCTATTTCCATTTTTTATGATAGCCCATAAATTATTGAATCTATCCACTCCTACTTTTTCCTACCTATTTTTAACGGTTTTTGAGTTTTTAATTATTTTTTCGAATTTTTTGATCAAATTGGCGTGTTTTCGAAATGACTTTACTTCGCTCAATATTTGAGATTTAAGTCAGAAATTTAACAAGTCATTAGATATTGATCCGATCTATATAATTGCTTTTGAAATATAGTTGTCAGTTATACAGGATGAACCAAAAAATCATCATCAGAAGTGCGATATAGCCATGCACTCAGATAGTCAAGCTGCTATTAAAGCACTGTGCTTCTACGTCATCGACTCAAAGATGATATGGGAGTGCCGGAACAAACTCAATAAGGTAGGCAAGAAAAATAAGGTCTTTTTAATCTCGGTTTTCGGTCATTCGGTAATCAAAGGAAACGAAGAGGCCAATACACTTGCCAAAGAGAGCGCACGAATGTCACTCATTGGCCCAGAACCCTTTTGTGGTATAGGTAAATGTACCTATAAGAAGGAGTTTCTGGAGAAGGAGAAAGCCGAGAAGAAAAACTCTGGTGGGATCTCCCAGAGATGGATCATTCCACTAAGTTCCTTCGGAACTTTGAAACGAAAGATATCTGGATCTTGGTAAGAAACAATTACGGCCCCTCACTGGCTCTCTTAAGGACACTGTCGCTCAGGAAGTACCTGTTGAGGATGAGATAATCAGACACAGACGAGTGTAGTTTCTGTGGGAGGAGAAAGAAACCCCGTTCACCTAGTCAGGGAAATGCTTTGCCTTTGCGAGCCTAAGGAATAATGCCTTGTACGAGAAACTTGTAAAAGTGAGGAATTAGCCTCGTTGAGGCCTCACATATATTGGATTTCATCAGATCTCTGAACTGGAAGGCCAGTTGTGAGGGGTGTGGTCAGAATAGCTCAATAAGGGGGCACTATAGACAGGTCTATAGTGCCCCCTTATTGATGCTATTCACTGTGATCTCAAGAGATCACAGTGAACTATAACCCCTTTCTTTAACTATAGCTCTGTAGGTTCCTCCCTCATGATAAATAGCATTTTTTCCTCTTCCATTTTTTCACGGGGTTTTCGTTTCAGCGATACAGGGATTCAAAATTCATATTTTTTTCAGTTTTTTTTTTCTAATATCTCAGGAATCATTTGATTCGCCGAATTGAGTTTCTGTATACACCTTGTCATTACTAATAGCTACTTTCTTGCAATTTATCCGGTTTCGTTAGAAGTACCAGTGGCGAAGATATTAAACTTTCACACCACTAGACAAATTGCATTTACACAACAAACTCAGGTGCGCCAATGCGTGTACATAAATAATTGTACTTTTGGTTCACTTATCTGAAGTGATCAGAAACAATTAACCAACTGGCTCGATTTCGAGCAAATCTTTTAATCTTGTTAGTATGATCGCTGAAATAATGAAAATAACTTACAATTTGAACTAAAACCCTAGTTGTTCAATTTTGATGAAATTGAAAAACTTGCTAATTATCACTATGTACCTACTCATTTTTCGAATCACAAGAAATTTACAATGCATTAGTAAATTGTTTTTGATTATAAAATCTCAATTTAGAGCAATGAACCATAAGTACCTTTAAAACACATTTGCGCACCCGAGGGTAAAAGATTTCTGCAAATTCAATCTCTGCACTGGCACTTTAATAAAACCCAGTAAAGTGCAAGAAAGTAGCAATTAGTAGTGACAATGTATATACAAACCTTAATTCTATCAATATTTGACACCGGTATCGGCTGTATCCCTGAAACGAAGACTCGGAAAAAAGAATGGAAGAGGAAAAAATATTATTTTTCTTGAGGAATCTACAGTTGAACGTTGATACACCTATTTAGTAACACCCTGTAGACTTTAGAAGCCAGTGGATACACTGTTTGCAATAGCGGAAATAGTTGACGAAAAATTACTCAACAGAGTATTACAATGAGAACGGTCCAATCGGTCTTTACCCAAATGGCCAAACGACCGAGTGTGATTAAGAAGTCTTACAGTGAGGGCAATCGGCCCTAAAAATTATTCAAAGTAAAGCACTTACCCAGAGCTTAGCGATAGGTTCATCTTTAGGGAAATATTCGCACAAACAATCCACGGCTCTTTCTATTTCATCTTCAAGCAGTTTCGATACTGAATTCTTCTACTTTTCCATTAATTCTCTCTGAAAACTCTCCAAATAACATCAGTATCCACGCTCGTTCAGTTGTTTCGCCCATTATAGATAACCAAGAATTCTAGACATATTCTGAATCATTAAATGCTCCAGATGACTTAAATAAAAATTCACAATACATACCTTTATCTATATAATCTTTTGTGCAATTGTTTCAATCTAATATCAAAGTATACACGGAAAGAAGTGGAGTAGTTTCGAATTCAGCGAATGTGATAAGCAGTTTACACACAATATCCATAGATAAGTAATTGAATTGGTATATTTTATGAATAAAGACCAATGTGTTAAGTCCTTCAGCACAGATAGTGGACAGAGAAATTAGCAGTAATTGCCGGGTTTTAGATAATAAAAATTATAGTCATTGATTTCATTGTACAACAGGAAAAAATAACATTGTTTAAAGAATCTTCATTCAATAATATAACAGAAATGATGCTCACACAAATTACAAACTAACCCAAAAAATCAGTGCCTTTGGTAAAACCAATAACAATACCCAAGCTGAAATTCTGGTCTTAGAGAGATGCGTCCACGTCTGTCTATCGAAACTGTACAAGGGAGCCATAATTTGCATTTCCTCTAATATTCTTTTGAAATCGAGAGCTAACATAATATAATATACAGGATGTCTGCTTTTAAAGTAGCCAAACTTCAAGGGGGTATTAAACGAGTGATTTGCAACAGAAAGTCATATAACACGTGGTCGAAATGTTGACGGTTAATAATAAATAATGATGTTTATTGATCCAGTTGACACAACTACAGTGTATAGGACAAGTCATCAAATATTCAACAAATCATTGGATACATTAATCATTCAGATTTTCATCGACACCATAATAACATTTGGAAACAAATATATTTTTCTAGAGAAACATGACATATTCAGAGTCTTAATAGAATCAGGAAGATGGTTGAAAAGTATGATGTTTCGATATTTTGCTGATGTTCATATTGAGCAGTTCTATGATTTTGATAAATAAAGTTTTAGGTACTATTTCTAGTACCATAGCTGGGAAAGCTAGAAGTTGTTATATTTTCTTTCCCTCTTTTCTTTGCGAGCATCAGACACTTATGCATATAAACACAGGGACTGTCAGTATTGAATAAAAAACAGATTCATGATGTTCTTGTAACGAGTCCAATATGAATATGGTATTCGTTTCGAAGAGTTTCGAGCTCTCGAGCTGTTCCAGTGCTTGTGCGCAACCAATGACAACCGAATTTAGAGCTTTTGAGTTACCTAGGAGCACGAAATACTTCAAAACGAATAGGTTACAAATATCAATCTTAGAATTCGTTTCTGAGCAATGAACACTCTATAAAATTCTGACGAGCATCCTCAGATCATAATATATATGACAGGTGACTATAAACTAATACATACCTAGCATATTAGTTTTGAGATATTTCGTGCTCCTGAGTAAACTCAAAAGCTCGAATACGGCTTGACCTTGGCTGCGCACAAGCACTGGTACAGCTCAGGAGCCCGAAACTCTTCAAAACGAATACTATACAGGGTGTTTCATTGGGAAAGGGAAATACTTCACAGGTGCATAGGTGGCACCAAGACGGTTCTAGAGATACCCCATTTATTGGGTCTCACTGTCTTCATAGCCGAGATACAGGGTGTTTTATGAATTTTGCCCGTTTCTTGCTGAGGCCGTACCAAACGAGCCACCCGGTATATTTTCTTCATATTTGGCAAATATGTTCCTATTGAGAGTCCAAACATATCATGCAATAACCGGCTCGAAAATCCAGGTCCAGGTTAACAAAAATTGTGAATCCTTTGAATCCTCGAACAACACCCTGTACATCGGAACTTTGAAAATCTGTTTTAATATTCGAAAACACCACTAAAAACTAAACTGAGACGTATACTTCAAATTTTCGCGCAAAAGGTTTACTGCACAAATTTCAAGGTAAAAGTGAAGTTTTTAGGAACTTGGATACCCGAAAGTGGTTTGAAGTGACTTTAACAATAAATTATCAACAATTTGAATCCATACTTATTTCAACATTACTCTGCAATTCATTTTCACATTGGTTTTCTTTTTTATAGCTGTATACTTCAAAATCCAGGTCCGGGTTAATGAAAATTATGAATCGTTTGAATCCTCGAAACAACACCCTGTACATCGAATTTTGAAAATATGTTTTAAAATTCGAAAAACTACTAAAACTGAACTGAGACGTACACTTCAAATTTTCGCGCAGATAGTTTCAATGCACAAATTTTCAACGTGAAAGTGAAGTTTTTAGAACTTGGATACCTGAAAGTGGTTTGAAGTGACTTTTAACAATGAATTATCAAAATATTGAAATCCATAATTATTATACGTTGCGATGCAACTCACTTCTCAATAAATGAAAACTAATGTGGAAATGAATTACAACGAATTGTTGAAAAATTTATGATTCAATATTATTGATAATTTATTGTTAAAGTCTCTTCAAACCACTTTCAGGTATCTTAGTAACTTCACTTTTACGTTGAAAATTTGTGCATTGAAACTATCTGCGCGAAATTTGAAGTGTACGTCTCAATTCAGTTTTTAGTGGTATTTTCGAATTTTAAAACAAATTTTCAAAATTCCGATATACAGGGTGTTGTTTCGAGGATTCAAACCATTCATAATTTTCGTTAACCGGACCTGGATTTTCAAGTATACGGCTATAAAAAGGAAAACAATGTGGAAATGAATTACAAAGTATGTTGAAATAATTATGCATTCAATATTGTTTATAATATTATTGAAGTCACTTCCAAACACTTTCGGGTACCCAAGTTCCTAAAAACTTCACTTTTACCTTGAAATTTGTGCAGTGAAACTTTCTGCGCGAAAATTTGAAGTATACGTCTCAGTTTAGTTTTTTAGTGGTGTTTTCGAATATTAAAACAGATTTTCAAAATTCCGATGTACAGGGTGGGCATATTTCAATGTTTTAGCACTACAACTTTTAAACCAGAGGAGATAGACAAAATCTGATACCCACTTCTCGATCTCTTTTTCTGAGAAACTAACGAGAGTAGTATTAATTTTTGGCTACCTTCTTTTGTTTTCGAGGAATAAGCAAAAATTGGAAAAGTGGCAATATCGAAAAAAATTCATATCTCCGCTAATACTGATGATAGAGCTCTGAAATTAAAACATTATACAGGCACTTTTTTACGTAGAATCCAGTGGCGTACTCGCCTTTTTTGCACCAGTTCTAATACGGAGCTATGACCCAAAGTTATGTTTTTTAAATGGAAATACTAGATTTTTGTGGCATTTTCTGAAAGCTTAATTTTTTCTGTTTTCAAAAATATAACATTGTATGGTTTGGTATCAATATGAGTATAGAAAATGATCAAAAACCTATTTATTTAGAGCCTTATAGAAACTACTAGAAAAACTGGAACGATTGTTTCTATGATTGATGTCAATAGATTCGATGCTCTTGTTCCTAACCTTCAAATTTGATAAAAAGACGTTTGACAATTCATGACATTGACTGCATTTTGTGTTTTGATATGTGAAATTTCGAATTCTGATAAACCTAATAATTTGCTTCAAGTAATTTCTCAATTATTCTGCTAGACTAATGAACCGTAACAATTAATCATAATATTCGAGCTGAAATCACTCCATACGATAACAAATTAAGAATTGCAATTTCATCTTTACAATTCGTCGTTTATTTTTAGATTTTCCTTTAATTCGAAAAAACCATTCTATGAACTCTTCAGATCCAAGTGAAAAACAAGACGAAGCTTCTAGGTAAATATTTCGCACCTTCCCTCATTTTTTGAATTGACCGAAATGATTATATGCCAACAGGATTACATTGAATAATTCAAATGAGACTTGAATGAGAATGATACACCTAAATTACATCTTTCGCTTTTAAAGTTAACGTGATTCAGAAAACAATGATGACTATATGAAAATTTCTTATTCAAGTTGTTAATGATCTTTCAAAGAATGTTTACATATAATTCATCCCTTAGGAACAACCGTGAGGCCTCGTCTAGTAGTCTGAATAATATTAACTCTTCCGACAAGAAAAGGACGAAATGAAAAGGGCTGCAGCGAAGAAATTATTGAACGTTACTTTTACCAGCTAACTGACGTTGTGGAAACCCCCATTGCAATAACAAATACTGTGCTTCAAGTGGAGATGTGAGTACAGTTTTATAGTTTTTACTACAAGCTCTGATCGGGATAAATAGAAACTCTCCTAGCACACGGAAATTTTATTTTTGAATCATTCACTCTCAGTCAGGTTCATTGAGCACTTGCAAAGCCTTTGGGTAGATTTATATTTGCGTTAAAAAGCTTCATTTATGTTGAGGTTCCTTTTCAGCAAAGGCTCCTTTATAAAGTGTATTTTGAAGAAGATTTGTTTCGTAGATGTTAATCAAGTGTTGTTTGACGAAAGTTCTTTGACACAAGTCTGATTTTCACTTCTGGCAAACCTGAGAGCTAGTTACCTTGTGTAAAGTTGGTGATATTTTAATAAATTGTATATGCTGGTCTAACCCACTGCTAACGAAAATTATATAATATGGGTTGGACATAAAAGAGTATTTTTCGTTCATTCCTTTTTGCCAGTTTCAGTTACAATATATTGTATTCATTCCAAAAGCTTCAAGCTCCTGAGATGTTTCAGAGCTTAGTGTTCCTAAGTTGCGCTGTTACTGTTCGATTGGAAGCATCAGTTTTCCAGAAATAGTGAATGAACTACAAGTATAAATGAAACAAGCCCTGTATTGCTCTGGAACAGCTTACCAATAAAAAAAATAGCTCTTTTGTTATTTTTTTTTGCGGAATTTGAAATCAACAGTATGATTAATATTTTGTGTATTTTGTGGCTGCCTTACATTTCTGTTTGTTTATACATTCGGTGCGATTCTGTTCGCACATTGCTATGGATCTTGTTAACCAAGCAATATGGCTATCTCCCAAATTCATAGCAATATGACTACGGTATTCCGTATTCTGTTTCGACTGTTATAGTCATGTTGGTTATAAATTTCGCCTTAGCAATAATTTGAGAAATCGAGAATCGCAATCGAAGAGCCGGCAACACTGTAATATATGATATTTGAACTACTATTTTGAGGTTTTGTTATGACATTTCTGTGTTTTTAAACATTTGAATGAGAATTTGAAAAGTGTTGCGGAATAGGAAAATCCAGAAAATTCAAATGGAAGTATTGATAAACTTCCTTGAATATAAAAGAATCAATTATAACCCATTAGAAATATACAGGTGAAAATCAAATGGTTTGAACTAAAAATTTTTGAATGCAGTGTCAAATGGGGCAAGAAAAGATTAAATGCTTCCTCTGAATTTTCTTTCAATTAGCTGAAGCATTCTGACGAATAGCTGAAATTGTTATGTTGAGACTGAGAAATTATTACAATTAGTTCACAGAATGATGTTTATTTCTATTTTGTTATCAATAAACAATTTCATATGAATGTTTCCTTCGAATAAGATATTTTCACATATTACACATTTATTAATTAATGAGAACACAATCTTAGCATTTTACCGAATAGCTGAAGCAGTCGGTGTGAATGTTATGGGGGCTGAGAAATTTTCACAATTAAATCACAGAATGAAGCTTTATTCTATATTTGTTATCAATGAACAATTTCATAAATAATCAATAGAAATTTTAAATGAACTCCTATGTGTTCATTGAATATATGTTCCTGTTGAAAATCTGTCGACAACATTTTCGTCGAAAAATGAATTTTGCCATATTTTCCTCTGCATTGTAAGAAAGAGTTTTGAGAAATTGTTATAATTCAGGCTGGATAGATACCCAAAATGTCCTTGAAGAAAACAATCTCTTCTTCCTTGCACCTACTTTGATCTCATCTACCGATAGATTTTTTAAACGTGGCAAAGCCAAGTTGTGGGCAACTCCATGGAAATGTGCATTTGTTATATATTTGATTTACATCAAATATCTGAAAAATAATTATTCAATCAAATATGAGGAAAAATATGGAATTATACTCACAGCTTGTACATTTATACTGTGAAAACCCTTTCTATTGATGCTTTCTTCACATCCTCATTACTTGAAAGAAATGTCATATCGAGGCAATCAATTGGTTGAGATGAGGTCTTATTTTATGTATTACTCTTCACCTAACTAGTAGGCTCATTCCTAGTTTGAAGTCCTCACCAACTGTCAGTTGGTAGTCTTAGAGCTGCCAT
This sequence comes from Propylea japonica, assembly GCA_013421045.1. Lineage (NCBI taxonomy): Eukaryota > Metazoa > Arthropoda > Insecta > Coleoptera > Coccinellidae > Propylea > Propylea japonica. Next base: position 44,429,434 of record CM024242.1, on the reverse strand, counting down.
AAGCAAAAAATTGTGAAGTTGGTTCATCCATAACTGTCCTCAACTTTTCAATCAAATCAGAAACGGCTTATTTGTCCTATCGAAATATTCTGATTACTTCACTACAGTCCCTGATATGTCGATTTTGCAATCTAAGAATTCTCCTAAAAATTAATGTTCTGTAGTACGTCAGTTCCATTTTCATTGCAACATACTTACCTATTTTCAAACCCTTTGAAAATTATAATGAAATAAGTGTTTTTCTATTGTATTTCTAACTGTTTTGGTCCTGGGAAAGATGGTTATCCGTGTAGGCAAGTACTATTTCCACCTTGCTAAGATAGCAATGCGGATAGCAAGGTTATGGCTAAATTGACAGATCATATTGCCACAGAGTGGTCGATCAGAATACAGAATATTGCGCATCTTGCTAAGATAGTCATATCTTTATCTTAGCAATATGGCTATGCGCAAGAATCGCACCGATTGCGTTGTGTTTAAGAATATTTTTTGTTCAAGATTACAATAACATCAATAGTAATTTTCAACACTTTCCAGCCCAGTAATTTGGCATCATCAGCAATAACTGCTCTTTAATCACTAGATATCACAAACTTTGTTGTATCAACGTCAATCATTTCAAGAATATTGTTTATATTTACCTTCATACACTTTCACAGATTTATATCTCTTTATGCTTATTTAACAAGTAAATAGTGAATTTTATAAATATTTTTACATTCAAATTGCGGTTTTATAGAGGTTACAGTCGAATTAGGTAAGTTTTGTTCTTTGGTTTACAGCGAAATTTCAAACGAGCGAACACCGTTGGTTCCAGCTTTTCTGTCCGGACGTAGGAGGTGTACGCTTGTGGGAAGGTGCAAAATAATCAATTTGACAACAGAAAAAAAAAGGAACATTGCAGGTTTTCCGCCATTTTGTAATTTTTTTCGGAGTTCGTCAACTTCTCTGAATAGAGGACCCAAAAATACTGAGATTTGACCAAAAAACGTTACTTAAGTGTTATACATAACTGACCACACCCATAAGAATCTTGCTCAAAAATGACGTTTGACACCATGTATCTCGCTTAATGTGCTTCGAAAACGGAATATATCCCCTTTGCATAATTTTTTGAATCGGTGAAAAAGTTATATTTAATAGTTTATGGTACTAGACGGCATGAAAAATAATGAAAAAATTATTTGTTTCTCATTTGTAAACGTCAGTTTCCAAAACACAATTAATCAAGGAATGTATTTTTTTCGAGTCACTAACTTGTAAAAATTGACAGTTAACTTGTAAAACTTTTACAAGTTAGTAGTATTATTTACATTGAAAGTCGTCAAGTACTTGCTTCTAATTTAATTTATTCTTCTAATCTCAGAGTTCCTGGAACAAATGTATTTCTCAATAAACGTTCTCAAACTATTCAAAAACGATATTCGTGCCTTGTTTTATTCGTATCTATTCGCTTTCCTTTTCCCGTACTTGCTTCTAATTTCATTTATCCTTCTAATTTCATTGTTCCTGGAACAAATATTTTAGTAATAAACGTTATAAAAGTATTGAAAAACGATATTCATACCTTTTTTCATTTGTATCTGGCCTTTTTCGTCAGAAATTAGCAAATATTCTCGAATGACTTCCCTCTCGTAAAGCCACTGACAGTTGTCATAATTTTCCGATGTCATAAATAATCATAAATAGCTTACGACATTTGCGACAAATTATTGAGATTTTTTCGGAATTTATCTCACCTTTTACAAACGAGAAACAAATAAATATAAAACAATACACGCAGGTAACGGGTTTTACTGGCTCAAGGAGGTAACTGACTCGCCTACGGCTCGTCAATTATATCCTCCATTCGCCAGTAAAACCTCTTACCTTGCTAGTAATGTTATATACTATAACACCTCTATTTTTGGGGAAAATTGACATTCTCGACATGTTCCATATATAAGGCACAGATTGTGTTAACGGAATATTATTTTTTAAATTTGTAGTAATTAATTTTATTCAGTATTTTATGGTAGCAGATTACAGGGATAAGAACAATGAAAAATGTTGGGAGTTTTAATTAAAAAAAAAACATTTTTGACATGTGCCAAATTCGGCACAAATCACATCGAAGGAAACGACTAAAATATATGACCATTAAAAATTGAAGATGTCAATAGAACCATCAGGTTCACTTATATAGTTTGGCAATATTTCACTTCCTTGGAATTCCAGAGTTTCTTCAGAAATATCTAAAAACTGTTTTGCCGGTCGATTTTATTTCTCACCTCTTTTCGGTTCGACTGTTTTGATATCGAGGGGAGGGCGTCATCTGGACCTTGGATATTTTTTGACTGGTGATGCTGGCTGCTGAAGAACATAGAGTGGAATTTCGTAATCATCATCGCTATCAGTGTCCGTGTCCATAGTCACATCGTTGTCACTTTCTATATACTCTTTTACGTCTCTAATAGCGGCTGCTTTCGAAAAATTGACTTTTCTTCACGGCGGTCTTCAGCTGAGGATAGATTTTCATTGCTGCTATAATTATTTTTTGGTTATTGAACGTTTTTATCCCATAAAACCGTTTGCAATCCATCTGAAACCGAACAGTATACAGCAGTAATTATATTTCATTTATACCATTGCCTCTAATTGTGCGAAATATAGGACATGTAAACAAAATCAGTTGCTGTATCAATATGAAAATTCTATTGAAATTCTGATAGAACGATATATTCAAACACTTACCTTTGCGCCAATATTTATTTTCTTACAATATCACAAAAACAACCTAAATATCTTGAGGTAAATATCACTCAACGTGCTCCAACCTGTTAAACAGCCGATATCAACCAAAAATTTCTATAAATATGCGAATAATTCCTCAGAAGGGGCTACAAATGTTTTCCGCAAAAGAAGCGAGCCTACCGTATATGGAACAATTTGATGTGCGGACTTAAAACGAATTGGGACTTGAAAATTTGTTCTGCATGTGCCAAATATGGCACAGTATGCAGTGAGGGGATATTGTATAAGGCAAAAATGATTCTCCCGATGTCTTCTACACGAATATATATGTTTGTCCAGTTTATGATGAAACACCCTGTATATTTTTGTTTATGGAGTGCATCTGAACTTATTTTGATGAGCATGAATTTTTTTTGAAAATCCAAAATTCTTTGAAAGGGTTAAGATACACAAAATATAGAAAAGGGTTTATTCACTAGCATATTTGATGAATATATTTAATTCTAGTGATAATACATTTTTATTTCAATTGGTAAACAATTCAGGAATATCATCAGTTACGTTTATTGATGCATCAGTTACCATTTTAATCTGTTACTAACTACTGAAAGAGAAAATATATAAAAAATATTCCCTTCATATTGTATTTAAAGTTATCATACATATTTTGTTTATGATTTTATTTGGGGGAATTCTTTTGACGTACCTATATTTGAGGCTTGAACTAGCAACACTCTATAGGGGGGCTTCAACCTCTCAAAATCGAATAGGGTTTGAGTTCATTTGAAAGATCTAGGAACCTTTGTGAAAAGGGTTCCAAGACTTAATGAAGTATCACCCAACCCCTCTTTCCTAAAATATACGTCAAAAGATCTTTCTAATCACTATGGAATAAGGGATATACGGGGTGGTTCGTCTAAGATGGAACACGTTTTCGGATACTTACTCAGATTAACACGATCCCTAACCTTCGCGTTCGTTTACCTAACCTGAACATCCAACCCGTGTTCGGAAAGTACGCTGCTATTAACTCGATCACTGACTTAGATTGATCTATCGTAACCCTACACGAGAGCAGGGTCGTATAGTCACCGCATGCGCATTGCAGTTCAATTTTGTATTTGAAAAAGGCAGGAATAAGTCTTTTATTCTTTTTTAGTAATTAATAATACAGGGTCTTTATAAATGATTGTGACAGCGCAGTTGGCTTTGGATTACTTTCCCGCTACAGAATACCAATCTCTTACCAATCAGAGCATAGCATGATCACAGAATTCTGCGGTTTGCATAGGAAGCGGATAATCCAAAGCCAACTGCGTTGTTACAATCATTTATAGAGACCCTGTATATTCTATTCCTGAAAATTATGGAATGAGAAGAGAATTTTGCTCAGTGTAAAATGTGTGGTTCCATGAGCCAAGAAAATAATGTGAAACAACTTCTTCATAACTTTGTATGCAGATCCTTCTGCGTTAAAGCCTTCTTTACTTTTTCAACATAGGTATTCAAAGATAATATTGAACATGCGAGGGCACACCAGAAATTATAAGAAATATTTTACAGAAGCCAATACATCCAAGCAAAGCTAGTGACAATCGCTAAATAAAATTGAACTGAAAAAATAAATTCTCTACTTCTTCAACATAGGTACTCAAAATAACCTTTAAGATGGAAGGGCACACCAGAAATTATAAGAAATATTTCAGAAACCCAATAAATGCAAGCAAGGCTAGAAATAATCCGATAATAAACTGGGACTGAAAAAATAAATCCATAAAATATTTGGTTATGTTATTGATAAGACTGTCACTTCAAATCCAAAACCTGATGTGTTCGTAAACTTAGAAACCGGGTCCGTGATCCGAGTAGATCCGTCACATGACCCAATAGATCGAGTTAGTAACCCTGAGTAAGTTTCCGAAAACGCCTCTTGAATAATATGTACTTACTTCTAATTACATTGAACGTTGACGAGACTATCACCGAAGTGTTTGTTTTAAATTGATTCAATTGATTACTATTAATTATTCTCTGCTCCCCTTGTTTACGATATTAATGTTCTAATCTTCATTTCAGTTGAAACCTCTCACACCTGACGAAGCAGCTGCTCAAGCCATTCAATTATTTTCGCAAGATGCCACACTATGCGAGCGTCATCCTAATAAAATAGCTAGAACACAAGACAATTCTAATATTGAGAAATCTCTCAGTAAAGAAAGGATGAATTCGGAAATTCTCAATAATGAGTTGAGTCCTACCAGCAATGAAGATTCAAAAAATAGGAATTCGTTAAATACAAGTAAGTGCATTAGGCGGAGTTGTGCAGTCTGTAAAAGGTCCAAATGAAAATTTTGTTCAAATCTATTTCCATACCAGTGTTCTGCTGAAATAAGGAAGACACTAAGCGTAAATCGAATAATATTTTCACCTTACACAGAGCGAGTCATAACTATGGATACATTTGCTGTTATAAACCCTTTATAACTAGTGTAACCTTTTTATTCCGAATCTTGTTGATTCGATTAATGGTCTCGAACTATTATTTGCTAGATTAACAAAGAGTTGATTACATGATTGTCTGTAGACCGCATTATGACTTGAGTATAAACTCTCGACTGAAAAATATTTTTATTTTGCACAAGACATAAATTTGACATAATATAAATTTTTATGTTTCTGTAGGTTCGAAACATTTCTCTTATTGCTTCTGAATACATTGCGTTCAGTGGCCCATGACAATTGTTCATTAAAATAAGCTGAATTTAACATGAAATCATAAAATCGGTCATTTTTGTTCAATTTCGTATACGTTAATCACAAGTTTTATTTTGAGGTCGACGAATTTATTTTCTTTGGACCTCAAAATTAAATACCATTGAAAAATCTTCATATGACTACAGCATATTAACTATTGAAGATAAACAGAATGTTTTTTTTTTCAGGTTCGGAATACCTATATTTAACAGAACAAATACTTTATGACATAATAGACGAGTGTGAGGCAAATAATTCCTACTCGAAACTAATAAAAACTTTGGGCAAAGTTTTTTGTAATATTGAATGTTTAGCGTGTAGTTTTTTACAGACAGAGACCCCAGAAGTAGAGGAGAAATGTATAAATAAAGACACAGGTGAGATTTTGTGCGTACTTCATCTGCAGCTCAATCATTTTATTTACAGTGTGTTGCTAGATTTTTTCTTTATTGATGTGAGTTTTCTCACAATTTATTCATCAAATTATTATTACTTCTTGCATTAATTTACGATGACATTGGGGTCATCTGTTTTTGAGAAACTCATTATGTCGTTCATCGCATTGCTCTATCTTCTTTTGTTTTCGAGTTATAAGCCAAAACTGACATTTTGGTCATCATCTCCGTTTCTGTTTGACCTATAAAACTTGGAACAATAAAAATTACAAACACTTTCTTGATAGGAATCCAATGTTTCAATCTGATTTTTGCTTATTTGCTGAGGAATTTCCTTCCTGATTTATTACAAAAACGTATTTTCTTATGGAAACAATAATAATTTATTCATAATTGAAAATAACCGCTGTGTTTTCCGTTTCAAAAATATACAGGGTGTTCTGATTTGTTTCCGACAAACTGATATGGGTGATAGATCACATCATTTTAAGCAAAAAAGTTCCTATGAATATGGGTCCGGAAATGCTTTGTTTCCAAGATACAGGGCGTTAAAGTTGAAAAAATAATTCGCGTTTTCTTTAATATCTTTCGACTGATTCCAAATAATTGCATGAAAGTTGGTACATACGGCTTTTCTGAAGTGAGAAATTCAAATTTGTGGCTGATTTGGTTGTATCTTCTAGAGGGCGCCACTGGCAATCATTTCGTCCCTTTTAAACCGTTGCAATTTTTTGTGCTACTCTGTACGTCATTTTGGACTAGAAAAATCGCTTCCTCTGACTTTTATAGTTAAAAAGGTATACCTCATTTAAGTTGCTCGGAGCAACCGTTTCAGAGAAAAACGCGTTTAAAGCCAAATCCATATTATTGTAATCTTTAAAACATGTAGAAACAGAGTGGAAATAATTTTAAATTAAATATTTTTGAGATGTATCAATTTAGAACAAAACAAAATAACAAAATTTTTTTAAAGAAGGTGTTCGAAATGTCCAAAATTGCATTGACTTAACTTAACTTTAACACCCTGTATCTCGGAAACGAAGCATTTCCGGACCCATGTTCATGTGATCTATCACTCATTTCAGTTTGTCGGAAACAAATCAGAACACCCTGTATAATATGTTGTGAGGTCCTTGCTCCTCCTGCCGTCGCCACTGATCTGAGGGCGAAATATGACATATATTTTTCAAACGAGAAACACGGCGATTATTTTTAAGTAAAAATAAATTATTGTTTTCGAACAAATAGACAAAATTTATGTAATAAAGCAGTAAGGAAATCCCTCATCAGAAATTAAAGGGGGTTGAACGAAAAAAATTATTCACATTTTTTTACTATTTTGTCGGAACACCTGGCAACATTGTTATGAAATTTTACATGAATAAATTTGTATTGGAAGCTGATACATCCAATGAATTTGTTTTTTTGTCTGATTCTCATAAGAGGGCGCTAGTTACACGGTTCGTACAAAGTAGTATTAAACATAACTTCTTTAATATTACATTTACTGAGCAAAATTTCAAGTGAATTCAAACATCCTTCAATTTAGACTCAAAAGATACTCTTAGTGCATTTAATTTTTCCGGGAAAGGACCCCGCACATTTTGTATGAGAATTGGCTCCCGGTGGATTTGGCTGAAAATTTGATATGATGTTCTACTAATCCTTCTGATCAAATGTCTCCACAGTCACAACGCTGAAAAATGCATACTTCTAAGGCTGCTCGCAGACCAAAGCGACGCGATCGCGACGAGACCGCGATGCGATTTGAATCGTGGAGATGAGCAAAATCGGTCGTTCACACCAAAGCAACGCTACCGCTATACGATATTCGGTCGCTAGGCTACCTATATTGGCAAGTAAAAAAAATATCCAATGTTTTCATATCTGTGATTGTTGTCAAAAATATCAAGCAGTGATGAAGATGTAATATTGTCTTATTTTTATCTCAAAAAGAGAAAGCGTAAACGTAATCATTGGATTCATCCTTATATCAGAACTAATGAAGATCGGAGAATGTTTGTTTGGGCAAAGGAATTTGCTGGTGATGCAGAAAGATTCCAGTCATTTCACAGAATGTCGAAATAAACATTCAATATATTACTAGCTACGGTTACACCAACAATCCAAAAAATGAATACGAATTAATTCCATCAGAATGGACTCGATTCAAAGGATTTTAAATCGCCTGAGTGCCTTCGTTTGGGATATACAGGGTGCTGTTCATTTTATGAGTGAATATTCACAGATCAAGAACTCTTGTAGATACTTATCGACCGAATGATTTCAAATTTCGAAGTCTTGTCACCATCTGCTCTGCCTTTTCTTCAATATTTATTTTCTAAAATCTAATGAATCAGATCCGTACTACGAAAATTTTGGACTTTCATTTCTTCGTTGGATTTTTTATTTTAATTTCAAAAGAAAAATGCAAAATCTTTGCTCAGCAAATAAATGATAAAATCAAGAAACTCGAAATCGTTTCCACATAATTTAATCCAATATCTATTCAATTAGGACATGTTTCGAACATATATATTCCTTTTCAGTTGAAATACAAGACGTTCTGAAAATATTTTAATGATATCAATACTTAATATTTATTTGGATTTGAAATATTTTTAAAACATTTTGTGTTTGATCATATGTATAAACAATGTTCGAAAAATGTCCTAGTTAATAGTTATTGTATTAAATTGACTTTGAGTTTTTTGTTTTATGAACTAGATTTTTCATTTTGAGATTAGACTACTATACCTATTCTTAGAAATAATTGAACTTCATTTGAAAACATTTTTAACAAATAAACTCAATCATACATAATCTACATATCTGTGCGTGATATAGCAAATGGAATATTAATATTTCCTGCAACTTACAAAAAAAATATAATATATTTTCAAATATCCGAAAGTGAACCATCGGATAATTTGAATGAAACTCCTGTCCGATTCAAGACTTGTGTCGACATTTTCTGGTATAGGTATTATTATTATCTAACAAAGCCATTGTCATTAATGATAAACCAAATAATAATTTTCAAGCATACATAGGGATATCGAGTTTAATTCATTAAATTCCAGCAGAACAATCTCTTTTCATCTTGAATCCACATTTTTTTTACTCTATAAATTTTTGTGGCCGCAATTTTCTTTAAGGTTCGCTGGCATATATCACAAATTGTGTACTCCAGATATGAATGATTTTTTGTCCAGTTCTTTCAAGGGCTCTAGGTCCATAATGTTTCTCGTAATTTCTTGTTCCATATTGATGTTGCAGTTGATAAATTAAATTTTTTTATGTATACTCTTCAAGATTTGTAGGACAAAAACCTGACGTATATCCATTAACTGCGAAACAGTAAACAATTCCTCACTGCCGAAACTGAGTGGCTTTTTCATCTTGAGAATATACTTTTGAACCATCTAAAGCTTCTTCATTATATTGTCGTATACGGCACCACAACTCAAAATATCATTTTATGGGAGCTGAATATTACCTTTTATATCCCAAACAAAGGCACTGGAGGCGATTAAAACATCTTCGTATGAGTCCCAGCCTGATGACATTAATTCATAACATCCGTTTGTCACATGCTTCCTGGGACACCCTGTATTAGATACCTATCCTAGTCGGAGAAAAATAATTGGGGCCTGATAACTTTTTGATCTGACCCCGTAGACTCGTTTTGAGGACTTGAAGAGTTCAATATCTTATTATTTATTTATTCAATTTTTTCGATACCTACGACTCCTCACATACATTTTTAGAGAGCCTCCGCAATCATCAATAAGAATATTATGAAAGTGAGGAAGGTATCATTTGGAAAATGAATTTGAGTCGAATAACTTCTTGAATTGTCCCCGTAGAATATTTTGGAACATATCATAGAACTTGTTACCTAAACGAAAAAATTCATTGCCCCTTTTTCGATAAATTAGCAGAAATATGAGAAGATTCTGTAAATACGACATTTTCAAAAACACCCAGTATCTCAAAAACCAAAGAGGCTTTGGATATTCATCAGGTGTAACCTTCAGTTTTACGAAAACCGAAACGCTCTATATCTATATACAAAATAAGAAAGATAGCAAACACAAGGTGCACCCTGTACATTATAACCACTATTATAATTCAGATCAATGGTAACCAGAGACGTTCTGAATAATGTGAATTCAAGACTACCACATTTTCTTTTATATGGATGTTTTTAGTTATCCAAGCAAAACATCTGAATAAATAAACTTCATTCTCTAAACAGGCCTCTCAAAAAGTTATTATGTGAATGAATACCATTATCAAGATTCGGTTGATTGAAACATATGGCACACAACGAGATCGGTTCGATCCGGACTATCAAAGAATGCAGATTATCGCTGTCTGGATTATCGAGATGCTATTGCACCAAATCTTTGCAATCTTCGCACTTTTCACTTTTCTAATGAATTACATTACACGAAACGCATTCATAATTGAAAAGTGCAATGTGAAAAGTCAAGTACAAAGTGAGAATCACTTCGCAGAAATTAAATATTGGGAGAAATGTTGTACATATAATTTAATTTTCACTTTTAAAATTTGTCAGAATGCAAAATGCAAAGTGAAAAGTTGCAAAGTATTTTGGTGCAATAGGCCCCAGATTGATATCTTGAAATGTGAAAAAGTTGAAAATTTCACTAGTTTTTTCCTGCTTCGAAGTTGAAAATCAGTTTTTTTCGGAAATGATACACAATTTCTTGATATGGTACTGCTTTTCAGAAAATTTCCTTATCAAGAATCAACCTTATCTTCAAGATACGAGTCATAATTCAGTCAATATTTTTTAAGCACCAATAGAGCAAAATTGAAGTCCATTGTATTTTTTTATTTTGTCATGATTCTACTCATGGTTGAACCGTGAATACTCATTCACCGAACTTTTGTATGAAAAAGAATTTTGCAATAAGTGCACCTATGTATTTGAGAGCCAGTTCATTTTTCAGTCGCGATACAGTCGGCTCGCGACTGACATGTTCAGTCTCCCGAAATCAATCGCTTACATGTATCGTCGCAGTCGCGTCGCTGTATCCCCGGTGTGCGAGCTCCTATTCAAAACAAGGTGCGCGATCTCTCGGCGACTACAATTTGCGGTCGCGCATCGCTGGCGATCGAGATTCTGTCTCCCGAGATCGACATCTGACAGGTATCGTCGCGGTCGCGTCGCCGTCTCCCCGGTGTGCGAGCTCCTATTCAAAACAAGGTGCGCGACCTCTCGGCGATTGGAAATCGCTATCTCGTCGCGGTCGCGTCGTTTTGGTCTGCGAGCGGCCTTTGAGTTTTTAGCGATTTTTTGTATCCATTATGGCTTACTATTACCGTTGACACAGAAATGTTTGAGAATATTTCGTGATTATTGAAAGCAGATTCTGTCAATTCGAAATATTTTCAAACATTTCTGTGTGAACGGTAATAATGGATACAAAAAATTGCTAAAAACTCCTAGATGTATGCATTTTTCAGCTTCGTGACTGTGGAGACATTTGATCAGAAGGATTAGTAGAACATCATATCAAATTTTCAGCCAAATCCACCGGCAGCCAATTCCCATAATACGTAAGCCATAATGGATTCAAAAAATCGCTAAAAACTCCTAGAAGTATGCATTTTTCAGCTTCGTGACTGTTTAGACATTTGATCAGAAGATTAGTAGAACATCATATCAAATTTTCAGCCAAATCCACCGGGAGCCAATTCCCATACAAATGTGCGGGGTCCTTTGGAAAAATAAGTTTCTGAGTAATTTATTTTAACAAATAGCATGGGCATGGTTTTTAATATCCGAGTCGAAGACGAGGAATTTTCCACTTTCGCGACTTTTTGTTAAAACAGATTACTCAGAAACGAGTGTTCCAATTTTTCCACAGGAAAAATTAGATGCACGAGAAATTTTTGGTCAGATTATTCCCAGAGTTAAATAAATATTTTATTTTAATACAACATTATTTTCATTAAATAAATAAGAACAGTATTAATATAGCATAGAAACCATCAACTTGTCAAACTTGCATGAAATTTTTCGATTTTTTTTGGAAAAACTGCTGAAAGCTAAGTTGACAGTTGTTAAGTAGTTTATCCACTTAAAATTTATATTTGACATAAGTACCAATTCTTGATATCGATTGGTTGAAATTAATAGGAAGGAAATAATCATTTGAAAACCATGAAGTATGAACCGATGCTGTTAAGAATTGAAGATAAATGTATCAATTAAACAAAAAATCATAACATAAAATAAAATTAGAAAACGCCTTCAAAATGTGTCCCGTTTTCACACACACACACAATAACTTTCCACCCCGAAAAGCAGGAAATTGAATTGCCTTTCCAACAAGGTGTTGCTCGACCCCTTATCCCTATTCAAAAATGAAAGCTGTTAGGGGTAGTGGTATTAAACTCATTTTAACACCCTTATTGGTCCCCTATCCAACAAAATGTGACTTGCCCGAGCGTTTTTTCGTTATACCATTCCAAAGCTCAAAAAGCTATGGATGGTCACCCTGTATACAGAATATAAAATTGCAAATTGTTGCCTGTAGTTTTGACCAAATCGTGAAAAATGTGTAATGTTTTTTTCTTTAACGCCTTTTATCTAGAATACGGATGGCGTTACGGAAATTATTTACTGAAGAAACTCAAAATATTTTTCTCTTTTCTATCAATTCTAGAGACGAGATCACCTTTTTTGAAACTCCCTGTACATGGTGTTTCAGAATTAGCTTCCGTAAATTAGGGTGATTTTATGATTTGGACATTTGGTCTCTGACGCATTGTTTCTGAGATACGGTGCAATCGGCCCTAAGATTCGAATTTACGGAAACTTGTTCTGAAACACCCTGTATAATTAGATCTACTTACCGCAGTCCATGACTAACTGATTTCGAATTCCAGAAAAGATAAAAGGTTTAAATAAGGAGGAGGTGCGATCGTTAGAAGGCGAAAAAGACAAAGACGAAGATTCTTGTATAGAACCGAGTAAAATTCACTGCCACCAGTCGATCTACCATCGGTGCGACGCGCGTTCGCAGCGCTCTTCAAATTGAAAACTTCAATATTTGAAAATGCCCTGGTGAACGCACTCGTCACTCTGGCTGGTAATCTGCAGATGCACCTGCCTACCAGGAAAGATAAAGATAACCAGGATGATGTTGTCAACGTTTTATTAATTGTGTTCGAAATACCAGCCCTAGGTGAGTCTTGCACTTAATAATTATCAATGTTTAAACATTTGTTGACATGTGGTTAAGTATCTTGGGGCTACTTTTGATAAAAAACTTAATTGGAACAGGCACCTTGATAAAGTAGTTATCAACAATTCACAGCGCCGTGAACTTGGAGTTTGAAAAAACTCGTATGATCCACTGGATCTATATTACGGTTGTGAACTTGTTACCATTGAAGCTATCCTCAGAATATCTAAGGAAGGTACAGGTAATGAGAGAATAAAGAATCAGAGAGCCTGGTCCTCTCTGATGAACTGCGTACCTCCCTAGTGATGTAATGATCAAGAAAGTAAGCATTGAGAAAACGTCAGGAAATGGCGATGTAGAAGAGAGGAATGGGAACGGGAATACACCGACTATAACCTCAAAGAAAATACCGTAAAATGGTATACAGATGGTTCCAAAACCTCTGCAGGAGCTGGTGCTGGGATATACGGGCCAAGTACCAAGTGTGGACTGTCGCTAGGCTCCTGTATGAGCGTCTTTCAAGCGGAAATCTTAGCTATTGAAAGATGTCTAGATATAAATCTAGAAAAAACTATTAGAAGTGTGATATAGCCATACACTCAGATAGTCAAGCTGTTATTTAAGCACTGAACTCCTGTCATCGCCTTAAATATGATCTGGGAGTGCCGGAACAAACTCAATGAGGTAGGCAAGAAAAATAAGGTCTTTTTAATCTGGTTCCCGGACACTCGGGAATCAAAGGAAACGAAAAGGCCAATACACTTGTCATAGAGGGCGCACGAATTTCACTCATTGGCTCAGAACCCTTCTGTGGTATAGGTAATGTATCTGTAAGAAGGAGTTTCTGGAGAAGCAGAAAGCCGAGAAGAAAAAACTGTGGCGGAATCTCTCAGGAATGGATCCTTCGAACTTTGAGACAGCGGGATCCAAAGATATCTGGATCTTTGTAAGAGGCAATTACACCTCCTCACTGACATTCTCACAGGACACTGCACCTGTTTAGGATGAGACTATCGGACATTGACGATGTAGGTTCTGTGGGGAGGAGGAGAAACTCACATTCACCTAGTCACGGAATGCTTTGGCATTGCGAGCCTAAGGAGAGAATGCCTTGGGCGAGAAACTTGTAAGAGTGAAGAACTAGCCTCGTTGAAGCCTTCACAGATATAAGATATCATTAGATCCCTGGGACTGGGAGGCAAGCTGTGAGGGTGTGGCCAGAACAGCTCTGTAATCCTTTCTTTAAACTGAACGAAACTATCAAACCATTGTTTGATCCGTCTAACAGTTTCCAGGTCATGTCTTCAAAGGTTCATCTTAATACCTAAGAGTTATTTATCATTATAAAAGGCAAATCGTAGCGAAAAATGTTGTATGAATTGGATTTCAACATAACTTCAATTCAATTTTAATTCTGCAGGATCTGGAGATTTCTTAGAAACCGGCCTACCAGCAATATGTAGAGCATCACAGTGGCTCACCGTGAGCGTACAAGCCAAATTAGCAAAGATATGGTCCTCACCGTCAGGTCGAATTAGCCTAAGAAATATTCTAGAAAATTTACAACAGCTGATCACTCTCAAGGTGATCGTTACTCAGTTTCCACAGGGATTTCTATGTCCAAGACGAGAATGTGATAACTTCAGCAACCAAACTAATTAAGGTTTGTTGTATTTGTATTTGTGAATAGGTGCGACAAACCTCAGAATTCTGCATGAAAAAATAATGACATTATGCTTTTTAAGTTATGTCCGCGAATACTTCGTTTTTGTGAGTCACGGTATGGTTAAGTTTTGCTTAAAAACTGTCTACTAAGATCTACAAAATACTCTAAGCAGTTGCTTTTCAGCGCTCGCTCATTGGTGGAGCAATACGTATACGTATGTATATTGGTATAGGATTTGAGATTGATCCTAAATGTATGAATGCAGAACTAAAAGTAACAAAATTTTATGATTTGGATCTCAGAATCCTTTTGAAAATTTGCGTGATCAATTCTTTGCCATTTTACATCCTTCATCCCGATTTCATTTCAATTGAAAGTTTTTTCCTCCAATCTCGAAACAGAAGGTGATTTCAATATGTACTAAATTGATCAATATTGACCCTTTTAATGCTCAATTTCTTTTATTTCAATGTGTAATCCTCATGGCAACCATTCATAAAGTATTCAGAAGCACTATGAGAAATGTCAAAACTCTACTGGAACATAGATACATAGAAATTTTATTATGTCAAATGTAAGTCTTATGCAAAATGAGAATGTATTTTAATAAAGAGATCATACACAATTCATATTGAGCGTAGCCATTAGTCGCTGCCTTTAAAAACCTAGTTGATTAAATAACTATTTCATGGGATATTTGATTTTTTTCGATATTACGATAGACTTTTCTATGGATGTATTAACTCCCAAAAATGTTACTGCTTACTGCTATGAATTGATATATAACATTTTACTGCAAAATTGTATGAAAAAATTGATAATTCAATTGATAAGCAGCCTGGCCTCAGTCTGCTACTCTTTAAGTGTACTGGCGAAATATCTGGATAACTTCTCAATGAAAACCATCTATCATGCGGTATTTGAGTCAAAAGCAAGGTATGGAATCATGTTTTATGGCCATGCTTCTAAATCAATGCAAATATCCATCCTCCAGAAAAGAGCACTCCGAATTATTCTCAAACTGGATACAGAGAATCATGCAGAGGAAAATTTAGAGAAAATGGAATTTTGACTATCACAGCAATGCACATACAGGAATGTCTAATTTTTGTATTCAAAAACAAGAACCTTTTTGAATTGAACTCATCCAACATATATAACACAAGGAAAACAAATCTAAAATATCCAATTCACAGAAGAACATCTACAGAGAAAGGACCCAAATACAAATGTATAAAATATTTCAACATAATGCCAGACACAATAAAGAATGAAACTAGACTAAAGAATTATAAGAAGCAAATATACAAGATGCTGCTCAACATAGAACCCTATAATGTTGAAGAATTTTTCAACGCGGCTAAGATTGGAAGGATAATACAGCTGGATAGCAGATTCTGTACTTTTGATTTTTCTTTTTTGACGTAATTTCATTTCAAAGATTACTTTGGTAACATTGTAACTTTTATCTGAAATAAATATTATCTTATCTTATCTTATAATTCTATGGTTCTGATTATGCTATTGTTTCGAAATTTTACATGAACATTCACTATAAGATTTTTCTCCCTTAAAAAAATTTCAATTCAATCGAAAATTTTGTTGTGAAAAATATAAGTACTTTGTTTTCAATATTCCGATTGAATTTCTTTGGTTTTTTAACACTATTGTCACAAATTTTCATATGAGGCTTCTTATGAGTATCTTGCAAAGGTTTTATGGAACATCCTATACGATTTTGCTGGTTAATGAACTCAACCGCGGCATTCAGGAACCCAATCTTTGCTGAAAATTTCAAGTCTCTTGGACAATCTTTCCGAAAGTTATCTTGTGTATCGACAGATGGCCATCAGTCAGTCAAACATTATCGTTTGAGACCAGTTTTCTTCTTCTCTGTGCGGTGCCTTACCGCCGAACTGAGGCCTAGTGACCCATTGTTCACCCGCATCATTCTACAGAGACTCAGCTCCTCAGACACGAAGACAGAAATGTCGCGAGCCTGCCAGGAGTGGTCCCTCTCACCATAGGAATAGAAGGTGTTGGATTTCCTAGGTGTGTTGACCTTAACTCAGTAAGGTTTTCACAGTTGAACAAAATATGCTCAACCGTTTCATCAGTACTCCTGCACCACCGGCATAGGGAGCAGCTCGTCAGTCCCATTCTCTTCATATGAGGCTTCTTATGAGTATCTTGCAAAGGTTTTATGGAACATCCTATACGATTTTGCTGGTTAATGAACTCAACCGCGGCATTCAGGAACCCAATCTTTGCTGAAAATTTCAAGTCTCTTGGACAATCTTTCCGAAAGTTATCTTGTGTATCGACAGATGGCCATCAGTCAGTCAAACATTATCGTTTGAGACCAGTTTTGGCTCAAAATTCGAAAATTACAGACATTTGGACAAAAACGATTCCGCACTCGTTTAAGTAGAACAAGCGCTCAAAAAGGCAGTAGAGATTTTTTGTCACAAATTTTGCGAAGAATTTAAAAACGATTGTTAGTTTGAAATACCTCAGTGGCGTGCAATTAGTTTTTCCTAAAATTAGAGATCATACCCTTATTACATCGATGAACATGAAATTCTCAATTGCATGTTAGAAAATGCTAACTACCTCTAAACCAACCGAATTTCATTTGCTTTTAATAATAAAATGTTTTATCTCAATAAAATATGAAAATACATTACAACAACAAAAATCTCAACTCAATACTTTTTTACAGATTTTATATTATGCAAATATGTTAGCGGGAACTTTAGAATCGCCTTGTTCTGCCGAAGAACTAGCTGGATCCGCAGATAGTCTTTATCCAATCCCCAAATCACAAAAGCATGGCCTCATGTCGATCTTTTAGGTGAGTAATAATTATACAAATTACCGCTGTTTCCTATGGTTATATGAAAAGTATCAACAATTAAAGCAGAGACTAATATTAATAGATAAAAATCAACCAATACTAAACTCAGCTAGTCTCGTCAACGTTCAAGAAACATAAAAAGAGGTAATATCTCAGAGTAAAAAGTAATCCTAAAGGTGCCTTCACGCCTTGTTTATCAGTTTATGCGAACAATATTCCGGCGTGTCGTATGTTTATACTTTATACCGTATTGGTATAATTGGTCTGCCGCTCCCCTACTCTGATACTAACGGCTTACGTTTGTTACAGACAATTCTGTCAGTTTGGCAACATCGTCCGTTAGTGTATAGATGCGATGTGTACATTTTCATTAGGATTTGACGTTCATTAACTGAATTATTTTACTGATTTGGTGGCAGTTCATTGTTGTATTGCGGTTATTAGAGCAAGAGCAAAATTACGAAAATGTTGTATTTTATTCAGGAATTGTAGAAATGAAAATCTAACCAATTGTTTACTTCACTCCAGGGCGGCAGTGGAATGCTTTCCATCTCACTCTAATGCTTGGTTGATTACATTGCACTACTTTCCACGCGTACGGGCATCTCTGTTTATTTCTTACTCTGAGGGTTATATATCAGAGCATCCATAGATAACTTTTCAGCCCATTGTGCCTCAATAGTATAGAGAATAGCTCTGAATGATAGAGACATTCTAGGATTCTATACTAAGATCTGGCGCTCATTTCTGGTTATAAACAGAAACAAATAGCCGTTTATCAGGATCCTTACGTATAACCGACCTCCACTAGATGAACCTTGAACGAAGTAGCGGGATGTTTATCTGTGAATCTGAGACAGTCCGTCTATGCTGGTATCCAATTGGAAGTGGAAACACTCAGGTTATCGTCAACGAACGAGACGTGGTAATAATTACAAAATAAGGTTAATGTGTTTTTAGCGAGGCAAGTGAACACTTTTATCCGGCCCCATTTTCAAATACTATACTGTTCCCTGAGTTTTCGGAAAATGTAGGCCAAATCATCCTCGTCTTCTGCAATCAAACCTGATCGTCGGCAAAATATAACGTGTACAGTGTATTATTTCCCATTCTAAAGGTAAGGTCAGATGCATCCGTTTGTCCGACGGCACGATGATACGACGGCTCTCCTATTGGTCCACAATTTTGGCGCCAATAATCATCCGATGGACCCGTTCGTACGACGTCGTATAAAGTTAAAATATTTTAACTTTTGTCCGATATCGGATGGAACATAACTTCACTCGCGACTCAAACGTTCAGTTCATCTACAAGCCAGTTTCGAAAATGAATAATAATAGATCGTTAGTGAAAAAGAAAAGTTCTACAATTTGCTTTTATCGTTATTATTAATTAGAAGAAGGAAGAAAAAACGCAATAAACAGGAAGACCTGGGCGCGCGAAATATTTAAACATCGAAAAGATCACAGTGTTTATTATAATTTACTACAAGAAATGAAACTGACCGATCACGAAAAATATTTCAATTATTTAAGAATGTCTAGTGAGACTTTTCACGAACTTTTAAACTTATTAGGACCCAAACTAATGAAGATAAATGATGTAAGGGAACATATTTCAGCAGCTAAAAGACTTTCTCTCATATTGAGGTGAGTCATATAATGTTATTATAATATTACTAGCTAACATTCGGGTAATTTTCTATTCATAAGATACCTTGCAAGTGGTGACAGCATGAAATCATATCATATTCATTTCGCATAGCACACAACACAGTTTCCATAATAGGAAAGTAAACCTAGTTCGTCTAAATTCAAAATTTCCCGTCTTTATCATGTCATTTCGTACGAACGTACAGGAAGCATGTGACAGACGTTATCGGATGATCATTGGCGCCAAAAACGTTGACCATTGAAAAGCTGTCGTATCATTGTACCGTCGGACAAACGGATGCATCTGACCTTACCTTTAAACCTAGTACTTCACACTGTTTCTGCCGTCTGTAGGGATCGATCCAAATAGATTTTGAGAGAGTTGGGAGGCAGTGGAAGAAATATTAATCGATTGAAATCAACCATACTCATACTTCGAAGCTAGTCCCGTCAACATTCAAAAAAACATACAACGAGGTTATATCATCCTGAATGCATAAATAGCTATTTCGCCCTATCGGTGTTCATCAGTATGGAAAATAGCTCTGAATGATGGAGGCATTTTAGGTTTCTTTGCTTAGATCTATTAATTATCATTATACTAGATCTGGCATCATTTGCATATGGAAAGTGGCACTGTAATTGGGGCCCCACGTTGGCAAAGAATATTTATATGTATCGTGGAAGTTACTTCACTATTTAATATTTCTCGTTAAAATACGCCGAATATTTCTGTGAAATTCTTGCTAATGATAGATAGATTGATTATTTATTCTTATAAACATATACATTATGTGAAGAGATAACGTCAAATAAAACAAAAGTACAAATCTTAACCTACATCTAAAAAAGAGCGCTCAGATCGAGATGAGAGAAACTCGTTAATGCTGTAGGGTTCTCTTTTTATTAGAAATTGTTTCAAGTTAGATTTGAAGAACTTGAAAATTTTTATGGTTTGGATAACCTTAGGAATTTTATTGAGAAGGGTAATACATACAGGGCTTTCCTTTTAAGTTGGCCTATTAGACGTTTTTGAAGAACTAGTGAATATTTCGTTCTGAAATTTTAGGTGGAGCCTTGAGGATGAAAGAACTCTTCGCCTTAAATATTTTCAAGTCGACAGTGTTGTCACGTCTATTTGGAAGGCATATCTACGACTTTCTCATTTCAAATGGGACTACCAATATTTTTATTTATGTATCGATTCAATACAAATTCGCAGTATAACCTACTAAAAAAATTCTCTGTCATGCACTGTTGCCAAGTTGTGCAAAAATTCTTGAAATTTTTTACATCTTCATTGCCTGTTTGGAAATGCAATATCTCGATTATATTCAATGCAAACGGAACCAAACTCAACAGTCTTATAGTAGAGAATCCATGCATTCATATGGTACATTCAGTATTTTGATACATCGTGATGTTTTTCGAAGATTTTGCTCCGAAAATGTGGAATTGAAATTGAAATATTTCGATATTTTCAAATGGCAACCCCATATTTATTTTACAGCATTCGATGCGAAATAAAAAATGAATGACAGTCTCTTTTTACACGAATTATTTATTTTGGATAGTTTTCGAATGAGATGAAAAATACTGAAATTCTTCAGTATTTATGTGGGTTTCGTAATTTTATTTATATTATATTCTATGTTGTTCCTATGACGTTATCGATAACGTAGATGTAGTAGGCGAAGAAAAAAGGTAGACGTCAATCAGGATTCAGACGTGTTTGTTCAGAGGCTGTATTTCCTCCAAATTTTGTTAGTTGTTTCGTTAATAAAGTTTTATTAAAATCTCGTGGTAGTTTTACAATAAACCTAGACAACGTAAAATATCCTACATTTATAGTCATGATCTATGGTCGTGTTTACGATGAAATGGCTCTATGATTATGAGGTGAATTATTGCAGTAGATTCTATGGTTGAAATCATAAAAAGTGTCCGATGATCATGGATATCATATTTACCCATGTTATTCAAACACGATTCAGGTTTTTTCACAATTCACGGGGAATGCCAAAAAATTATTGGAGGGACCCGTAGGACTTTTAACAACCGTTATCCAAATTTAGCAAGAATGTTCATGACCTCAACCATAGAATTCATGTCGATAATTCACCTTATAACCACGCAGCATTATGTCCATAGATCATGCATGACTATAAATACTGAAGAATTTCTGTATTTTTCATTTCATTCGAAAACTATCCAAAATAATTAATTAGTATGAGAGGAGACTGTCATTCATTTTTTATTTTGAATTGAATGCTGTAAAATAATTATGGGGTTGCCATTTGAAAATCTCGAAATATTTGAATTTCCACATTTTCAGAGGAAAATCTTCTGAAAACCTTACAATGCATCAAAATACTGAATGCATCACATGGATTCTCTACTATGAGACTGCTGAGTTTGGTTCGTTTGCATAGAAAATAATCGAGATTTTGCATTTCCAAACAGAGAATGCTGATGTCAAAAATTTCAAGAATTTGGCATAACGTGGCAACAGTGCATGGCAAAAAAATTTTTATTAGTAGGGTACACTACTTATTTGGTATTGAATCGATACATAAATAGAAATATAGGCAGTTCCATTTGAAATAAGAAAGTGGATATGCGTTTGAGATAGACGTGGCAACACTGTCGACTTGAAAATATTTTGGGCGAAGAGTTCCTTAACCGTCAAGGCTCCACCTAAAATTTCAGGACGAAATATTCACTGGTTCTCCTAAAACGTCTAATAGGCCAACTTAAAAAGAAAACCCTGTATACACTCTGCATTTTTCTCAGTTAGCGTTAATTTATGTTTTGGATAATGCAAAGGGAACATTCGCCTGGTTCTATTTATGTTCTCATATCGACTAAAATAAATCTCTCTATTTTTATGGAAAAATAGGAGACACCTGTAGATGAAAAGGCCAGTAAGTGTCAAAATTTTGTACTTTTTGAAATGACCACGACAAGACTGCCTGTGAGGTAGACCATAAATCACTGGGATAGCCGATTTTTGAATGATAAATATTTGATCGACTCCAGTACACCCTCCCCAAGCAATGATTCCAAAAAATGAAGAATCTACAATAGATTGTTAGGTCTATCTTGAGTTTTATGATTTTTACTCTTTATTTCTTGACAAATTTTGTATGTAGTCTCCCTACCAGTACAAAATACATTGCTAAATAAATATTATGCATACTGCTTTACTTTTTATCTTATATACAAGGTCCGGCACTCGAAGTAAACAGTTTCAAGCTATAGCGCACCTGACACAGTAACATTAGCTATTTAGAAATTTGCTAAGTGATATTTATAAGTATTCTTTACCAGCTTACAAAAGCATTTTGCTGAAAGTTAACGCAAAAAGAAGTTATAAGACTTGAGAGAGCGAAGGATTTGCTCTGTTTTCTGACGAGAAAATTTCTCCACTCGAGCAATTGTAAACTCCCACAACGATAAATTCACCTGACAAACTGATAAAGAATCTGAATCATCAGTTGGCTACCAGGAACCAGCACCCACAAATAATGGTTTGGACCGCTGCAAGCGCGGATGGACGCTCCCCAATAGTTTTCATTGAGCCTGGCGTCGAAGTTTATGCGTCATATTATCAGGAAAGTGCTCTTGGGGAGGCTTTGAAGCAGTTGGCAGACATACATTTCGGTCGCAGACCATAGATGTTACAAAAGGAGACTGCACCGGCTCCCAACGCGCGAGTGAATAAAGAATGGTTGAAAAACAACATATCGAACTTCATTATGACTACACAGTGGCTCTCGAATTGACCAGACGTGAATCCAATGGATCATTTTCTCTGAGCCATTTTGGAAAGCAATATCCGAATTGATAAATATACAAACCTCGAAATAACCCATTGTCCGTGAGTGGGCTAAAATATCAAGTTCGTGCGACTCGGTTTTCGACAGGCTCAAGGCAACAATCATAGTGAAGGGTCGAGCCATTATGAATTGATTCTGAAAATTTTATGATTTTCACATGTTCTGTTTATAAAAATAAATGAAAATCGTTTTCTTTACGTAATCTATGGTCTCTTGAATAGGTTACACTTCGAGTGCCGGAATCTCTATAAAAAGCATTATGAGGTTAATTTTTTCTCTAATATTTCAGCTTATGAACTAGGAATAAATGTCCTGAATTGTAGAAAACCATATTTACCATTTGAGGAATTTTATAATGAACTTCTTAGTGATGCTGTGGAAATGGATAGAGACTTTGCGAATTATAAAAGTGGTAAGCTTAAAGTATTCCTATCATATGAGTTATCCAATAAGAGATTCTATTAACAAACTACCTTATGTTTATCCACTGTTTCATCAATGTGATGTAACTTCCATAGCTTGTTGTAGTCGAAATATTTCCTTGTAAATTGGTGAATTCATCTATACTTGCATAAATCGGAGATTTTTTTCAATTTGTTCTGTGTTCACTCTAATTTGTGAATATCTGTTAGCTTTAAGTATGTTTATTTCATGGATGTATATTTAGTTGTTAGTGATCACTTTGTCTTGATCATGTCGTTCAGGATTTAAGAGTAAATTATAGTCCGTTCACGAAAGCAACATAAATTCCTACTGTATCAATAACTCACATTCTCTTTTAATAGACTCAGCTCATGAAGACTAGTTACTCAATATCGGTTTTAATCTTTGTCGTTGACATGCATAGCCTATTGGTTTTGAAGAGTTTCATGGTCCTGAGTAACTTAAAAGCTCGAAATACGGGTTGCCATTGATTGCCCACAAGCACTGGAACAGCTCAAGAGCACGAAACTCTTCAAAACGAAACTATATTATTTTTACCACAAGTACATAAAAATTTTTTATCCTCAACAAACAAAACACACACAACTATACATGCCCCCTCCAGGATTGGGAAATTTCTAGATTATATTTTATATATTCACAGAAAATTTTAGTAACTTTTCTGTGTCTTCCATCAAAGATATATAAAACATAACCTAGAAATTACAGTAAGTAACTGTTTTTGAAACCAGATGTTAAAAAAAGTTGTGCCTATACTCCGTTCACGAAGGGTTGAGCCGTCGGTTGGCCATGGAAATTTGACATATTCCACTGTGTATATTAGAATTTTAGGTTATGATGTTTATTGTCTTGTCAGATTGATACGCAATGTTGTCAATATTGCATAGAAGCTGGGTACATTCGGCAACATTGAATTTATTTTACGTTATGACAGCAAAATACTGCCAACTTCAGATAAATAAAGAAACGCCTACTATGTGCTCAACCTTTCGTGAACGGAGTATACACAGTTCTAATTATCACATCTATTTTTATGGGAGTTAACCAGAATTCCTTCTGTTTGTGAACATCATATAGACAGTTTTATTTTCATTTATCTAGAGTTTATTATTGACCTTTTTTTCAAGTCTCTGTTAATCTCATCCTGCAGTGTTCTCTCATTCTTAGTGCCTGTAAACAAGTACTGTGTCATCAGCGATCATCTAGTACATACCACTGTGAAATACTTTCAACATATAAGATACTGCTAAGTGCTTCACTTTGGATACCCATTTTTTAAAAAATTTTTGTAAGTTATGAAAATAATAAAATAATTCACATCTGTTTGTTTACAGGTAAATTCAGCTTTATGCTTTATCCCTTCATTCTGACACCTGCTACAAAAACAATGGACTATTTTTGATAGCAGAATCAGAATGTATTCGGAGAGAAGGATAAGCGTTTTGCAAGCTTATCGAGGTACACCTTCTAATCCTTATTTAAAATTGAAGGTTAGGAGGGATCATATAATAGATGATGCTCTAGTGGAGGTGAGTGAAATTTTTTTATGTCTTTGGTGATATTCTGTGATATTCACACCTATCAAATAGATAAAAAACAAAACAAACATTTTTTGACCCAACGCAGCAAAGTAGAATCTGTTATTCACGCGAAAAACATTCCGGCTTTGCAAAATTGTGCCGTATCTTCATTCCGTATTGGTATAATTGGTTCTACCACTCCCCTACTTTGATTCTAACTGCTAGCGTCTGTTACAGACAATTATGTCAGTTTGGCAACATCGTCTGTTGGTGTTTAGTTACGCGATTTTACGTGTCTACATTGTTATTTCTATTTGACCTGAATTATTTTACTAATTTGGTGGCAGTTTATTGTTGCTTAAGGGTATTCCGGTAATTATGGCTATGGCAAAATTAAGAAAATGTTGTATTATATTCTGAAATTTTAGAAATAAAATTCTAACCTACTGTTTACTTCACCCCAGTGCGGCAGTGAAATGCTTTCCATCTCTAATGCTTTCTTGATTACAATGCAATGCTATTCACGCGTAGGGGCATCCATTTAGGTGTTTTCGGAAACTTCTCAGGGTTACTAACTCGATCTATTGAGTCACGTGATGAATCCACTCGGATCACGGACCCGGGATCTAAGTTTACGAACCCATCAGGTTTAGGATTTGAAGTGGCAGTCGTATCAATATCATAACCAAATATTTTATGGATTTAATTTTTCAATCCCAGTTTATTTTCGGATTGCTTGTTATTGTCTTTTGTAAAATATTTCTTATTATTATTGGTATGCCCTTCCATGTTAAATGTTATTTTTGAATACCTATGTTAAAGAAGTAGACAATTTTTTTTTCAGTTTCAGTTTATTTACTGATTGTGTCTAGTTTAGGGTGGATTTATTGACATCTGAAAAATCTTTCTTATAATTTCTGGTGTTCTTTCGCATTTTCAATGTTATCTTTGAGTACCTATGTTAAAGAAGTAAAAAGGATTTAGCTTTAACTCAGAAAGATCTGCATTATGAAGAAGATGTTTCACATTATTTTCTCTATTTCTCTGCTCATGATATATGAAATAACTTAGAAAAGACTAGAAGACTTATTCCCGCCTTTTTCAAATACAAAATTGAACTGCAGTACGCATGCGGCGATTCTACGACCCTGCTCTCGTATAGGGCTACTATAGATGAACCCACAGAACATAAAATATAAGAAGTGCTATCTGCCTACTAAACCCTTACAACACGCGTGACATTTGAAACGTCAAAAATAAATGGGGCGATTGGATTCTGAGGGGTGGTCGCTTTTTGTAAGAGAGAGGTTCTATGGTTTCGTCCCGAATTTTGACAATGCTCTGTGTTCCCAAAGAGAGAGAAAGAAGAAGATAATATATATTTTTATTTATTTTACTTGCTTTTCCTATTGTTTCGGAATAAAAAGGCAGATTTGAAAGAAAATATACATTATGAAAATAATTATTCTATTATGCTCGTTGTACAGTACATAACTATTGAATGTTTTGAACTAAAAAACATTCATGATCAACCACAGGTCTTACAATTTGAGTACAGTTGAAAAATTCGGAGCAATTGTTGACAAATTTTGAAGCATTTGTTCATATAATACGTATAGAAAACAACACTTTATTAAAAAAGTCATGTTAAGTCACTATAGGTAGTCACGACACAGTACACAATAACACTGATTCATTCATCCAAAAAGAGAATGATTACTATAACCTTATTGCATATCAACTTATATAACTTCAATCTCCTCACAAATACTCTCATATTGGCAATATTAAACAATTTTTCCACTTGAAACTCAACTTTTTCACTTCCTTCTTCGACTCAAACAAAACAACACACAAACAATAAAAATGGCAGCATTGACAATCACATCCCATCCCATTTAAATTTGACATAACTGGATTCAGCTCAGACATACGTCACTGCTTGGCTCCGCCCCCAAAATAAATGGGGAGACGTATGTCGTGTTGTAGATTTTACTTCTAGCGTTTCACCCCCCTGGATGAACCTGAGTCTATAGGTTTGTTTTGGTTCCGAGTTCAGAACTATTCAGGACGGTTCCTACATGCGCCGTTGAGAATTTTAAACACAAATTCGGAATGTGCGCACTTGCGAACCGTCCTGGATCAGTTCTTAAGCGTAACCAAAACAAACCTAGTGATCGAGTATAGCACTGTACTTTCCGAACACGGGTTGGAAGTTCGGTATAGGTAAACGAACGCGAAGCTAGGGATCGAGTTAACCCGAGTAAGTATCCGTCGCCTTATTTTACTTCTTACTTCGAGGCCTCACTCAATTGATTTATGACTTCTCTGTTCAAAACTTAAACAAACCTTGCAAACTGTCGAAATATATCGACGAAACGTCGACTTTGTTGCAAAAAGTTGTTCAAATTAGTCCTAAAACCTGTGATTCTACCACTGAATAATATTATGGAAGGACGTGAGATACAAATTGAAACCTTGCAAACTTTTGGTTGCTTTCGAAAGTCAGATCAGCGTGAGGATCGCTCTCTCGTAACTTTTTTGCGTGCTTGTTTCTACGGGGGCAGCGTTAACGGGCCCGATCGAAGCTATTGTCATTTGAATATTTTCCTTATGTTCTTGAACCGATCGATTAGAAAATTAGTATTCAGGTGTGAATTAGATATGAGCTGATGTCTGCAAAATTTCATGGAAATCGTACAATTATACGATTTAAAAAAATGGCTATGATCAGAACAATATTGGCAAATCCTTATTTAATAAACATAACATAAAAATAATATTTTTTCAGCTTGAAATGATTTCAATGGAGAATCCAAACGATTTGAAAAAACAGTTGGTGGTAGAATTCGAAGGCGAACAAGGAATAGATGAAGGTGGTGTATCGAAGGAATTTTTCCAGCTAGTCATTGAAGAAATTTTCAATCCGGACTATGCGATGTTTGTTGTACAAAAAGAAACACAAACAGTATGGTTCAATCCAACAAGTTTTGAAAGCGACGCGCAGTTTACGCTAATAGGAATTGTGCTGGGTTTAGCAATATACAACAATGTCATTCTATCGGTCAACTTTCCCATGGTATTGTACAGAAAACTGATGGGGAGGAGAGGCTCATTTGAAGACCTTCAGGACTGGAATCCAGTAAGTCAAGCAACTTTGTAGCTATGAGATCATATACAGGTTTTTCCTTTCAAGTTGGCCTATTATCAAGTCCACAGTGTTGCCACATCTATCTCAAAAGCAAATCTACTTTCTTATTTCAAATGGAACTACCTATATTTTTATTTATGTATCGATTCAATACCAAACTCGCAGTACAACCTACTAAAAAATTTCTCTGCCATGCACTGTTGCCAAGTTATGCTAAAATTATTGAAATTTAGACATCTGCATTGCCAGTTTGGAAATGCAATATCTCGATTATATTCCTGAGAACGAACCCAAACTCAACAGTCTCATAATAGAGAATCCATCCATTCATGTGGTACCTTTAGTATTCTGATATAAGTATAGTAAGGTTTTTCGTAGATTTTTCTCCGAAAATGTGGAAATTGAAGTTGAAATATTTCGAGATTTTCAAATGGCAACCCCATATTCATTTTACAGCATTCGATTCTAAATAAAAATGAATGGTAGTCTCCTCTCACACTAATTACTCTGGATAGTTTTCGAATGAGACGAAAAATACTGAAATCCTTCAGTATTTATTGTCATTATTTATGGACATAATGCTGTGAATAAAAAAGTAGATACCTATGCTTTTGAGATAGACGTGGCAATACTGTCGACTCGAAAATATTTTAGGCGAAGAGTTCCATCATCCTCAAGGCTCCACCTAAAATTTCAGAACGAAATATTCACTTGTTCTCCAAAAACGTCTAATAAGCCAACTTAAAAAGGAAAACCCTTTATAAACAATAATTATATTCCATTCAAGAATTATTGACATCAATGTACGCCCTGAAAGTTTTTGTCGGTGTTTTATAGGTCTGTTCCAATTCACGAAATAACCGTTCAGTGACCATTTATGAATCGTCAGGATTGCGCAGAATCCTGACGTGACGTTCCATGAACGATCATTGAACGGTTATTTCGTAAGTTGGAACATGCATTATATTGAGAAAACGAAAATTTTAAGTTGAATATCCTCAGAACCATTCGCTTCATTCTATTCATTCATGAATTCAATTTCAACTGAAAATTTCAAGATTTTAAGTCGTTCCTTTCGGATGTTATCATATTTATAAGGCGAAGAGCGTCTTATAAATACGATAGAAATATCACTCTATTTTTATGTGTTTATTTGTTTTAAATTTCTGAACAGGGTGGCCCAGATCTTAATTCTGAACCAAAAAATTTCAACCAAGTATTTAATACAAAAATTAGCCCCAGTTTATCATATAAACATTTATATATCGAGAAATATGGGGTATTGAAATTATAGTAAAAAAATTGTTCGTTGATAACTTTTACATTGCATCTAGACTGAATATTTTCAGACAAAAAAAAATATTCGACACTGGTTTTTCCGACCATAAAAATTACTTTAAAAAGTTATAAGTGGCATGGCATGCTTTTCTAATATGCAATTCATGGACCTATAATAATACTAACTGGAAGTCGAACTTCCTTTCTGTCACGTAGAAAAAAGTGAGGCAAATGGCCGCCATTTTCAGTTTGGGGAGAACCACAAATATTTTGATGTTTTATGCCATCTGTGCTCGAATTTTGATTGAAATATAGCGTTCCTTTGAAAGAAGTGATGACAAACGAACTCTATATATTAGTGTTCTGTGAACTCTGACATTTCGGTCTATTAAAGTTATGAATATTTTCGATTCTTGTGATTAGTTATTAAACAATATTGGTAATCCTATCATTTTAATTCGTTGAAATGAAATAAATGAAGGAATATTG
Organism: Propylea japonica; assembly: GCA_013421045.1. Classification (NCBI taxonomy): domain Eukaryota; kingdom Metazoa; phylum Arthropoda; class Insecta; order Coleoptera; family Coccinellidae; genus Propylea; species Propylea japonica. Next base: position 44,399,430 of record CM024242.1, on the reverse strand, counting down.
GTAATTCTAATATTTAAATTCATAGAAAAAGTGACACCTCTCAAATCCACCTCAAACTGCAAATGGCCGCCGTTTGCCTCAAAATTTTTGATAGGTTCGCCATCTAGTTAGTATTATAAATCTATGGTGCAATTGTCCTGTTAACCAAACACAAAGTATTCAGAAGCAATACGAGTAATGTCACAACTGTACTGGAACAGAGAAACAGAAATTTATATTATGTCAGACGCATGAAGAATGTATTTCAATCAAGAATTCATACGCAATTGAGGTCGACGGAAAAACTTTGCAATCAACTCATTTATTAAACTAGCGATTAATGGTCTGGAATTATTAACGAGCGCGTTAAAACATCTTAACCTTTAATTTCAAAATGAAAAACAGCGAATTTGCTCCAAACTGATTACGAAATTTTGAAGTATTTTATGGTGTCGAACAGTATAAAAGTTATTAATAAAAAACATATGTGTATATGACAAACTAGGACTTATTTTTGAAGTAGAATGCGTGGATGAAACTTCTTGGTTAAGATCTGGGTCACCCTCCATTATCAATGAAAGATTGAACTTTTATGAACATTGTTTGATCCTTCTAAATAAATATAAATATTTTCAGGTTCTGTATAACAGTTTGAAGCAAATGTTAGAATATGGTTCATCAGATTTCGAGGATGTTTTTATGCAGACATTCAGGATAAGTTACGAGGACGTCTTTGGCTCAGTCATTGATCATGAACTTAAGGAAAATGGTAACGAGATAAAAGTTACTCAGGAAACTAAATATGTGAGTTTTGTTCAAAGTGAGGAACGGAGGTATTGAGCAAAGTTGAAATCGAAAAAAGACAACCGAAATGTGTAATTCATTTTTTTAAGTTGTAGTTCAGAGATCACCAGTTCTAGCCATCCTATACAAGGTGGGCATATTTCGATGTTTTAGCACTAAACTTTTAAACCAGAGGAGATAGACAAAATCCGATACCCACTTCTCGATCTCTTTTCTGAGAAACTAACAAGAGTAGTATTCATATTTGGCTACCTTCTTTCGTTTTCGAGTTATAAGCGAAAATTGGAAAAGTGGCGATATCGAAAAAATTCATATCTCCGCTAATACTGATGATAGAGCTCTGAAATTAAAACTTTATACAGGTACTTTTTACGTAGAATCCAGTGGCGTGCTCCCCTTTTTTTTGCACCATTTCTTATCACGAAGCTATGACCCAAAAATGATCAAAAACCCATTTTCGTCTGACTCTCAATATTTTCTATGGTTTCAACTGTTGGAGAGCACAGAAAAATGGAGCTTCCCATAACAATAGCAGTCTCCTTCCGTCAATCTCATCATTTCTATTCTTTCAACTAATTCTACAAAATTCGAACATGGATATATTTCATAAACTCTTATATCATAAATGGATAACAAAATAACGAAAAGATCCAAATGATCCTCCGTTTCAATCGATATACTTGTTATAATGAAATGCATGCAGGAGAATATTTTTTTGTCCTCCAGAATAAATACGCACAAGTGCCAGTCTATTTCAAATCGCATATGAAATAACGCGTATAGATATGATTTAAGTTATAAATTCAGTTAGAAAGTAACAAAGGAAAAATAGTTTTCAATACCTAACAGTGATTGCAATAATAGGTCAGTAGGTAATAACTTAGAATGAGGATCAAGTTTCATAGCAGCCCATTAGTTTTCGATCTTGGAGGAATTGAGTAAAGAGTATAGAAATGAAAAGACTACTGGAAAGGGATTGTGGTAGTTATAAGATGCTTAATTTTTCTGTGCTCATCAACAGTTGAAACCATAGAAAAATTGAGACATAAAAATTGGTTTTTGATCATTTTCTATACTCATATTGATACAAACCATACAATGTTATATATATTTTTGAAATCAGAAAAAATTAAGCATTCAGAAAATAGGCACAGAAATCTAGAATTCCCATTTAAAAAACATAATTTGGGTCATAGTTCGTAATTAAAAATGGTGCAAAAAAGGCGAACACGCCACTAGATTCTCGTATAAAAAGTACCTGTATTATTTAATTTCAGAGCTCTATCATCAGTATTAGCGGAGATATCAATTTTTTTCGATATCGGCACTTTTCCAATTTTAGCTTATAATCTAAAACAAAAGAAGGTAGCCAAATATGAATACTATCTTGTAGTTTCTCAGAAAAAGAGATCGAGAAGTGGGTATCAGATTTTGTCTTTTTCCTCTGGTTAAAAGTTGTAGTCTTCTTCTCTGTGCGGTGCCTTTCCGGCCGAAACTGAGGCCTAGTGGCCCATTGTTCACCCGCATCGTTCATAGAGACTCAGCTCCTCAGACACGAAGACAGAAATGTTGCGAGCCTGCCAGGAGTGGTCCCTTCCCTATAGGAATAGAAGGTATTGGATTTCCTAGGTGTGTTGACCTTAACTCAGTAAGGTTCCCACAGTTGAACAAAATATGCTCAACCGTTTCATCAGTACTCCTGCACCACCGGCATAGGGAGCAGCTCGTCAATCCCATTCTCTTCAAATGCTTGTAAAACAGGTGACCAGTCAATGCACCAGTCACCAGACCGAGTTTTTCCTCTCCAGCAACAGAAGTATTGACCTCAGATCGCGAGGACGGTCTCTCAATGAGAATCCTCGACCACCTCAGGCCCACCCCTGCGCTCCATTCCGAGGAAAATTCCCTGTTCAGCCAGTTCCTGAAGAAACTTCTGACAGATGTGCGACAGACTTGCAGCGCAGGCTCCGGACCAACAAATGCTAATCCGGCTCCCCGCCTAGCCAGTTCATCTGCCTTAACGTTACCAGGTATATCCGCATGAGCCCGACACCAGATTACTTTCAAAAAGTTATCAGAGCCCAGCCTACGCAGAGCTTTCCTGCATTCTTCTACCAAAAGAGAATCAACTCTAACATCGGATAGAGATTTCAGAGTTCCCTGGCTGTCGCAACATATGTAAATGTGCTGGCCAGAGTATCCCCTGCGAATATTTTCTAGTGCGCATGCAAGAACCGCAAATAGCTCAGCCACAATGGAACAGTCCTTCCCCAGAGGGATAGCCTGATTGAAGGAGGACCCACGATTCCGGCACCAGACCCTGTTGCTGTGCTGTGACAGAGCCATTAGTGAACAGGTGGGACCATCTGGACTAAGAAGCCTGTTTGATGAAGAGCATAGGTCTCTGCAGGAACAATTACCCTGTAGGGTTCGTCAAAGTAGAACTTAGTGCCCGGGCGGTCACCTCTTTGGAGAAGGGGAGCGTGAGCATCCTTAACCATTTTGAGGGCCCTTGCGTGCCCAGTGAAGAGTCCTCCATCGCGCCATTGTCCCTGTTCCCAGATTCTTAGAGCTGTCTTCATAGCCACCTCCTTTACAACTAGGTGCAAAGGAGGGAGACCCAGCAGACATTCCATCGCTGCTGTAGGGGTAGACCTCAGAGCGCCTGTAATACTTCAACAAGCTTCCTCTGGTATTTAGTCATAATGTCTAAAAGTTGTAGTGCTAAAATCGAAATATGTCACCCTGTACAGTATTGAACTCAACTTAACTTTCTCATAATCTGAATGAAATCGAGTGTTATTATTATGTTTATTTCAATCATTTCTCTACACCCTTCAGTTTCCTGATATGTCCTTTTATTTCTAGGAATTCGTTGAATTATATGCTGATTTTCTTCTCAATAAATCAGTTGAAAAGCAATTTTTCGCTTTTTATAAAGGATTTCAAATGGTTGTTGTGGACGACGAATCACCATTAGATTTTACTGTTTCGTCCTGAAGAAAATAGAACTACTTATATGCGGTCGTAAGGTCAGTATTTTGCATCATATTGATTTTTTGTCGCCAAATTAATTGAGTTGACGTATCATCAGGCTAATAGGTTCCAACTATACAGTTATAATAAAAATAAGTAAAGTTCAATTGAAATAAGTTCTTGTCAAAGCCAAATTCTAAGTCGCAAAGTTTAAAATTTTATAAATCGAAAGTGAAAATAATTAAATCCTAATACTAAAATCTCTGGAAATATCTCCCTGTCATGAAATGTAAACATCATTGTATGTGAAAGACTTAATTGTTTTTGTTTTATAAACTTTTTAACTATTGGGAAAAAAACTTTTGTTTTATTTCATTTATGACTTCAAAGATGACTGTATAGTCGAAACATGCAGCTGGAATAATAATTCACGTAACAAGTCCGGAAAATAGGGTTTTTTGGATCAGCAGACAAAATTCCTCGACGAGCCGTAGATGAGTTTTCGAAGTCAATGAGTCTGAAAAAACTATTTTGCTGACGTGTTACATACAAGATTTTTTCGGCAACTGTGTAGAATAATACTATTGCAGCTGTTTTCCATATTTTATTGCGAATTATGACGTGTAAACTTTAGACAATTGCATTCATCAAAATTATACACACTTTCCGTACTAGGCCAGGAAATGCTACTAAATATCTCAAAGAAAAAGTGTTTGGGAAATGCTTTTTTCCCAGACGGTTGCTGCAAAAATAAATTGTTTTCAAACAAAAGTAGACTATAAACCTATAAACGTTTTTTATTATATTTGGTATGCTACAATAATTTATAATTGTTAGTGCATTGATTGGATCATTGCGGTTATTCTGATGCATTCACTTGTCTACACTCCTTAAAGTTTCAACAAGATTTTTCCCCAGTCAAACGGTCATAGCTGAAATGATCCTTGAATTTTGGAAAAAAAAAATACCTTAGAGTAACACGGTTTGAATTTTTCCAAAAAAAAGTATTCATCAAGAAAGCAACATAAATTCCTAGGTTATCAATAACTCACATTCTCTTTTAATGGACTCAGCTCATGACACTAGTTACTCAATATCGGTTTTAAATCTTCGTCGTTGACATGCATAGCCTATTCATTTGAAGAGTTTCATGGTCCTGAGTAACTTAAAAGCTCGAAATACGGGTTGCCTTTGATTGCCCACAAGCACTGGAACAGCTCAAGAGCACGAAACTCTTCAAAACGAATACTGTATATCATTTTTACCACAAGTACACATCAAATTTTTATATCCTCAACAAACAAAACACAACAACTATACATTGGGAAATTTCTAGATTATATTTTATATCTTCACAGAAAATTTTAGTAACTTTTCTGTGTCTTCCATCAAAGATATATAAACATAACCTAGAAATTACAGTAACTGTTTTGAAACCAGATGTTAAAAACAAGTTGTGCCTAGAGTGCCTAGACGTTCAGGGCCTAATTCGATGTCAATGATTGTTGTACGAACTACAAATGAACTTTTTTCTAGGTTTTCGATTTCGAAGAATTGGAGAAATCAACAGAATATGACGGCGGCTACACTACCAATTCACAAACAATCAAAGACTTTTGGACGGTAGTACATTCACTATCAGAAGAAGATAAGAAAAAACTCCAGTTCACAACAGGTTCAGATCGAGTGCCAATAGGTGGCCTAGCAGGCTAAAACTCGTCATTTCGAGACATGGACCAGATTCAGATAGATTACCCACTGCTCATACTTGTTTCAATGTTTTACTTCTACCAGAGTATTCATCCAAGCTAAATTAGAAGACAGACTAAGAAAGCTATCACTTATTCCAAAGGTTTTGGAATGTTATAACTCTATGTGAAACGTATTATACAAGGTGTTACAAAAACGACAATTGTCAAACTACATTGGCAATAATGGTCGATGACTATTATTGGTCATGACAGGTTTAACACTAATAAGTTGTAAAAAATAGCTGTAAGTTATGAGATCGTGTTAATTTTAAAAGACAAAGGTGCTAATTTGAAACACCTTGTATATTGAGGAACAATGATGAGTTATGTAGGTAGGGTCGAACATTTTATACTGTGCATATATTTAATATTCTCCTACTAACATAACAGATATTTTGAATGAAATTTGATTTTATAACAGCGATTCTTCGAGATGGTTAAATTGTGAAATAAAGACAAAAAATATTTTGCTATTTTATTTTACATCACAAATTTTACATCTTGAATTCATCATTAGATCTTTGACTCCTTCAAAAATGCTATAATTTTCGAATGGAATGTGTTACGGCTTTAAAAATTTCTCAGTAGATTTGAGTCAACTACATGTCTGTTGCTTCCATGAACAGTAAAAATTGGTTGATTGGTTCCGATGTTACTCTCAATTAAACTTCTTATGTTTTTTGAATATTAGTGAAATCATATATAAAAATTTTCAAAGAATAAATATTCTGACTTGTAACCCTGGTTTGGATCCAAATAGCCTCTGTGACAATGCTCTATGACCCTAGAAGGGGCGTTCGGCATTGACCTCTCCGCGAGCGGACGGATTTTTTAGAGTCACGTGACCAAGAGCGTACAGATAAATCTGAAATATCTGGGAATAAACGAACGGTACAGAGCATCTGCCACAGAACATACTGCTCTGTTCTACTTTTATAGATTATGAGATTTCAAAGATCACTATTTCGGGAAATATGCTCATCTTTTAACGATACTTTCACCCTTTTAGTAGTTCTTCCATAAAATTTCAATTAAATAATTAGGTGCAAAGGCACTGAATGCAAAAGAAACGAGTAATGCAATATCCCCTTCTGGTCGTTCAATACGGCGATAGTTGTACCCACAGAACATATAATAACCGATATGTACCGAAAGATCCTGATCAATTAATTGATTAATTACACGAAAAAGATACGGGAAAGCAATATCTCCTCCTGCCCAATTATAACTACGATAGCTATATTGAAAAATTTTAATGAATTAATTGAGTTTTTAATGAATAAATGAAAACGGAAGAATAAATCTGTTAAAATTTTTCAATCTATCGGTTGTCGGATCGGGAAACTCAACATAAAACAGAAAAAATATGAAAAACATAAACTATATGGATAAAATCGCTTTGCTCCGTCGAAATAGACGAGCGAAAAGATCGACGTCCGATTGCTCAAATTTTTAGGACGAACGGTACAGATGTGTTTTCCCCTCAATCCGGATGTAATAAACGAACGGTTTAGATCGATCCGACACGTCCGATGTCGATGCCGAACGCCCCTAGTTGTTGATATGTAATTGACATGTCACTATAGTTTTTTTGTAGTCGGAAGCAGTGCCAAGTTTACTCATACTAGGAGAACGATAATCCTGAAAATTTTTAGTTTCATTTGATTGATTTATGTAGTTCATTCTTGTGTTTGAATCAAGTCTAATGTCATATAACATTATATTTGTACATATTTTGAGACCTAAAACGGTAGCGAGTTCGCTTCAACGCTCGGGGTCATAGGTACGAATCTCACCATAGAATTAAATTTTACCAAGTTCGATTTTTTCGTGCTTGTTTTGCTCAATTATAAACCGTGGAGTTAAGCGCTCATGTTCATATTGGGAAAACGATAAATCATTTTTTAATATTCCTGAAGGCTATTTATTCATTCATTCATGATCTCATCTTTCCTTTTTCAATCTTGAACCTACTTAATTTATTTCGAGTTTTGAAGTTGTGTCTTCCGGAAATTATCGTGTTTACACAATGCAACTTAAATTTTCGGGGTAGATTTAAGATTTGAAGAGGAAAGATGAATGCAACCAATATCACCTAGAATATTCAGATTAGATATGACGTTTTCCCTGTATGAACAAGCGCAAAACTTCACGTCAGTTCTTTATAAAAAAAAATTTAATGCTTCTATTTACTAGGAAAGCGATAGTGCATATGAAATATTTCCTTAACAGTTGTGAAGGCTGTTCCGAGTACAATGAAACGGACAAAATTGAATTTATATTGGAGTTTTTTGAATGCTTTGATTTAATCGAAAACGATAGCTTAAGTGAAAATAGTTTTTGAATATTTTGAAAGGATTAGGTTAGGTTTCATAAAAACCCCAAACAAGTTGATTGAAGAAATATCATTATTTCTGTGTAAGTTTCATTTCATTTTCAACGTAAACCACCGACCGAAATCAACGTTTTGAGTGCCCAGTCAAGCTTTGTGAAACCCGCGGTTAACTAAGCCAATGAAATAAAACGAGGTATCACTCGTATATCAAGAGCCGAATGTTATCGGAAGATTTTGGGAAGATTGAAATTTATTATTTCTTTTTAGTGAAAAAATTTAAGAAAAGCCCTGAGTAGGTGCATTTGAGCGCTAGTCCATTGGTGGAGCAATAATGCTATTACCTCAAAATTTTGTGTAGATCTTGAGATTCATTCTGAGTATATGGATGCAAAATATCGGCATGATTTTAATTATATTCTGTAAATTATTCGAAAGTGCTTTATGAAAACAAATCAATAATTAAAAAAAATCATTCTATGGTTCAGATGATGATCCTCTTGAAATTGTGCATGAACATTCAGTATAACAATCAACATTCACAAATTGAATCTCACAAGAATTGAATTTCTCGTTATGGAAATATAAAGATTCTTCTTTTCAACATTCCAATTGAATTTTCTATGGTTCTGTTTACACTATGACCCAAAAAATTTGAATGAGGCTTATTATGAGCATCTTTCATGTGGCCGCAAAATTTCATTACGATTAATTTTGCGTTGTCTAAGATATTGAGGAACGACAATTTTGAATGGTTATATTTTATGGTACACTCCGTACGATTTGGCTGGTTAACTAACTTAACCGCGGCAAACGAACTCACCCTGAATATCTCAAGTCTCTAAAGCCTGGTTCTCAGAGCTTCGACATGAAGCCAGCGACAGCAATTCAACCAATCAGAGAATATCAACAAAACTTCCCCTGACCCCCTCCTTTTGGTTTCTGCTTGTCAAAATCTATCGCGACACGCCTCTTTTGTATTTGAAATAAACCAACTTCACTTGTATTTCTGCGACAGCGAGGGAGAAAATAGGAGTAGTGTGGGGATTGTAGCTGGCTTCACGTCGAAGCTATGAGAACCAGGCTTAAGACAATCCCTTCGAAGTTATCGTGCTTACGGCCGGACGGACTACCCTACAGACAGAATTGAATTTGACCACGGATTCGTCATCAGGGAGTCGAACTTTGAGACCATTTACGGTTCAATATTAAAATAAACGAGCGCTCGGAAAGATTGCACGCTGTTCCCCCCAGGAACAAGCGCTCAAAAAGTCTCGTGATTTTGGTAGATGTGTGGACCTTGGGAAGGGTTCTACACACACCGGCACAATTAGGGGAACACAAAAAAATGTCTTTTTTGGGACTCGTGAGTGATTCGTCAAGTGGTTCATTTATTTAAGATATTACCCTCTTACAACAACATAATATTTTGAGAAATTTTGACATTTTTCAACAATCTACAGAAATTACACCCTCTCAAGTGTTTGTGGACAGTCAGCGCTTTTATGGGCCCCCACTCACTTCGTTCTTCTACGGCCGTTTTTACCCGACGGTTTAAAAAACGGTCGGGTAAAACTGCCGCAAAAACGAAGTGTATGGCTAAAAACGGCGCACTTACCCGACGTTACAAATTTCAGACGAGGCCTGATTTTCATGACGTTTTTAACCGTCGGGTAAAAACGGCGCAGAAGAACGAAGTGAGTGGGGCCCTTTAAGTGTTTTTGATAAAGATTTTACTTGAGCAGTCAATAGTGGCTCTAGCTTATTGTGTTGTTGTTGTTTGAAGAGTCAACATTGTGTTGCATACAAAATGAGTGATTTGTCAGCTACTGAAGTCGCCAGAGCTGTGACAATGATCGAGGAGCTCACACATATCGTTCAGTGAGTCGAATGTTGGCTATATCAGTATCTTTGATCCACCGTTGTGAAAAGATACATACAGACAGGATCTTACGTGCGGAGGCGGGGACAAGGCAGAAAACCGCGAAACCAGTGCCGTAGACGAACGTTTTATAAGGGTGCAAACGTTGAGAAACTGTCGTCAAACCCTGTCCCAGACCAGAAATCTCTTAGAAGAGGTGCGTAACGTGCGTGTAAGTGAACGAACAGTAAGAAGAAGGTTAAACGAAGTTGGTTTAAAGTTATACGTACCAGCAAAAGCGCCTAAACTTGAGGTAAGCCACCGAGTTGCAAGATTAGCGTTCGCTCGTCAACACCAAGATTGGTCCCGATGAATGGGGTAGTGTTTTTATTCTCCGACGAAAGCCGATTTTGCTTAAATTTCATCGACGGGAGGAAAAGGATGTGGAGATATCGAGGAGAACGGTACCATCAAGCCCATTTTATCAAAACGGCGTCATATGGTGGAGGGTCCGTTATGGTGTGGGGTGGCATAATAAGTTTAACAGCCCGCACCGCTTTGGTCATCATTGATGGCGGTTCTCTGACTGCACCAGGTACATAACCGAGATCCTGGAACCCATGTAATGCCTTTTGCCCCATTTATAAGGCCAGGTTTTGTGTTTATGCAGATAACGCACGGCCGCACACTGCTCGCGTGCTTAACGATTACTTTAATGAAATCGGAATTAATCAAATGGATTGGCCAGCACGATCTCCAGACATGAATCCGATAGAGCACGTCTGGACATGATTGGACGCAAGGTGCGGGAGAGGATTCCCCCCAGAAAGTTGAAGAGTTAAAATTGGCGTTGATTGAAGAGTGGGCCAATTTGCCCCAGGAAATGATTGACAGTGTCCGTAGACGCGTTCGGCAATTACATCCCAGATCGGACAGATTTTTTGTCACGTGACTGCAGATATGTCTGACAAATCTGGAATTGTCGAACGATCTAGAGCTAAAAGATTGACAACTGACAAATCGACGTCTTATATAAGATTTTTTGGTATTTGCTTACAACTACAAACCACATTTCCAAGCTTTTCCTGGAACGGTTTGAAATGAAAAAACATTTTGCAGATGTCAGTTATTGATATTAAATGTAATTTAATCTATATTATTGTGCTATCAAATTCGAATTCCAGATCTGTTGTGAAAATAAAATTATTTCGAAAGATATAAATTCACAGTTTGTGAATTGAATTTGATAGAAATCTCAGGATTTCAAGAAGATCCAGGGATAGCATTAATAACAGAACATAATAAACATACTTTAGCAAAATAAGTTATTTTATTGCAATTTCGTCCATAATCTTACATAGGAACTACAAGTTTCTTATTACATACATATGTATTTTCAAAACAATATAGAAATTACATCACTTCTTCAAGATTATCTATTCTCACTTATTTTCCTTTGTCTACTACATCGAGTAAATTCATCCTCACTTACGCAGATTTCACTTACGCAGATTTTTATATTTTTTTTTGCTCTTTTTCTCGCAAATCCATTTCGAAATCGGCCAGAAATAATACAGAACATAACAGCGATCCAATAGGTAGAATCCGTAGTGAACAAATCAAAACTAGGTACTAAAGGTAGATTATCTGGTTGTTGTTGTTTATAACACAAGTACACACTAACCTCACATTAACAGATTAATCTTTCTCCTCCGTCTCTCGAGGCCGAGCAAAAAGATTTCATCCGGACGGTCCAGATGTCAATTACCGAACGAAACAGATTTACCTCCCCTACATCCAGACGCAATTACCGAACGATTCCGAGCAATCCGACACGTCCGATGTAATTGCCGAACGCAGTGATTAGAAGCATGGGCAGGCACGTATTCAGGCCCAAATTAGAGCCCGCGGCGGCAATACAAGATATTAATAATGTAATTTAATAACATTTTCAAAGATAACTTAATTTACAAAATGGTTAATGAAGTCAAACTGATTTAAATTTCTTTTTTTTTTGCGATTACGTATAAATAGATAAAGTTCACCCTAGTGTCTATTGTGTCATATTTATAATAATTGAAAAAAAGCTGTCTTTATTTTGTGTTCCCCTAATTTTGCTGCCGTGTGTGTAGTGTTGAAGGATATGGATGCAGTTTTACTGCTACCTATAAAATTGCTGTAATAATTGTTTTGTTCAACACTTGAAATCATCTGGATTTTACGATGAAGTAAAATAGGTATATGGTATTAGTTCGCCAAATAACACAAATTGGAACTACGTTTTATTATTTTTATGAATGGTATTTACTGATAGATAAACATTGATGTAGATGGAATGTATTGTTTATTACAAAAATATGTGTGCCAAAAGAATAAAGTAAGAGACTATCAATAAGTTCACAAAAGGTTCCATTAAGTTTGCCATTTCATATTCTGAAATCATTAAAATTTTCAGTAAATGTGATCAACAATGGTAATAAGATTATACAGTAGAACCTCGATTATCCGTGCGCGCTTTATCCGGGCGGCGGATTCTCCGTGCGGTATTCTGACAAGCTTAGAAGCTTAGAAAAATGAGGGAGATTGTAAAGTGTAGAATTTACGAAACCCAAAACAACAAAAATCGGTGATTTTTCAAGCGATTTTCAATGTGACTTATAGACACTGTCAATGTACGTTTAGACATTATGTTTAAATATTAAAACTGTTATTTCTTGTTGCATGTATCTAGTATTACGTTTTTTTGTTTGTTCGACACATAGCTCTGTCTAAATAAATGGTGTGAAAATTAAAACTAGGTCTTTGGATTATCCGTGTTTCGATTATCCGGCGAAGGCTTGGTCCCGACTGGCACGGATAATCGGGGTCTACTGTACATTGAAAATATTGGTTCGACTGAACATTTTTTAAATTTTTCTATAACATAATATATCAAATCGTTTTATCAACCAAACTCGCATAACTGAATCATTTTTTTTCAATCAATACAGATACAGAGTGTCCAAAATATATGCAAAAAAATTATTTCACGAGATTTTTTAAAGATTTAGTGACACCTGTTATATTTTTATTTTTGTCAAATAGCTCCCCCCCCCCATTTAGGAGTAATAAACACCTCTGAATGAGACCTTCAAGAATCGTTTCATGTTGGATATCTCAGAGCATTGTTGCATATTACATCTCTAATTTTATACAGGGGTTCCGAGTTCTTATGAATCTGACAGTGTTACTTATTTTTGGCATGACACTTTTCTTGTCTTCGCGCAGCCGGAAAACTTTGTTAGCGTAATTTTTATTTTTCCAAATTCATTGTGCATAAAGATGGCCGTGTTATTTGTGATTTTATATCCTTTGCATCTTTTTTTATTGATTCGTTTACTAGTAAAAAGACCTATATAATGAATGCATATCGGGATTTGTGACTACAAATCAAATCACAAAAATGTAGTCAATCGTATATCCAACCGTGAGATATTAGTATCTGATATGCATGATTATGAAGGGACTTTTCTATTTGACTGATTTACTGAAGAAATCACTTCACTTCGAACGAATCGGCCAATAGGAACGCTGCGTTATTGATTTTGCATCGGTTTGGTGATCAGGGTCAAATAAAAAAGTCCATGTTTGGATAAAACGATTAAGATTTTGCAATGTATAAACATATGAAATACACGAATATTTTTCAGATCTTGGAAACTTAAACTTTACAATAATAATAACAAAGAGAAAATGTAGTCGTACAATTTATTTCGCACTTTTTCTTTCAGTTTTTTCCTCACTTATGTTTTTGTTGGAAGAAATTAAATATTTCTTAATTACTATAGTGGCAATACTGCAATGTTTCGAACATCTCCAAAAATGTTTGTGTATTTCATGTATAGGTACCTACCATGAATGAGGAAGACTTTAAATAAATCGGAACTATAGTTAGTCTTATTTCCAAACATGTAAAAAATCAATGCATTCATATCAAATATAGTTCATCATAACAGGACAGCTATTCAACAGGATGGATATCCTTCAGGACTACTCCAATTTAAAGCAGTTGCAAGAAGTTTTTTAGCTTACAAATATTTCAATCTAATATAGATCATGTGAAACAAATCCCAACTGTAAATTTTTTCTCCAATATTGGTGTACACAGGCACCCAGAAACAAAATTATCACTATTGAAAATTATATATGACTATATTAAAAACTATATAAGCTCTATTATATGTTTTCCGGAATAACCAATAGGTACAACAGGATTATACGATTTTATTATCATTATAGTATATATTGCACTATTCATTATAGCTTTCTGAATTAAACTGATTGTCATGATAGGCAAACCTCATGGATTATATTTTATACGTGAGATAATATAATAGCTACATAAAATCTGTATTTCCTAATATTCACATGAACAAATATTTTTTCATGGGTAGATCTTCAATTGCTAACATGGATGTCTCCCCTCTTTGACATTTATAAACAAGTCCACAGTAAATCACAAGAAAATTGTTGCTTCTAGTGAACTCAACATCCACATTTTAGTACCAGAATGTATTGATATGGTTCAATTATTTAGTTTTTTTAATGTGAGTAGGCAGGATAAAAAAATAGATATGTGTTACCATGGAAGCGTATTGTCAGTTAGAAATGAATAAAAATAGAAAAATGTCACATAAAATTGCTTCACTAGAATCCCCCCTGGAAAGAGTATCATAATTCAATAAAAATAGATCAAGAGATTGTTTGGGTCTTGTAGCTTCTCATATAATTGAAATTACAATTAAATTAATAAGAATTACACGATAATTGATATGGAATCGTGTATTCTATTTCGATTTATTTGTAATTTCAATATATGAGAAACTACACACCCAAACAATCTCTTGATCTAATTTTTATTGAATTATGATACTCTTTTCAGGGTGGATTCTAGTGAAGCAAATTTTGTGACATTTTCTATTTTATTCATTCTAACTGACAATACCTTTCATGGTAACACACATATCTTATTTTTTATCCTGCCTACTCACATTAAACAACTAAATAATTGAACCATATCAGTATATTTTCACTTTTTTTAGACATCATATTAGTAACAGGTACCTAAGTTGAACCTCGGTAGGTAGGTACTAATCTTTATGAAAAAAAACTGAAACTCAATTTCATGTAGAATAGAATATTTCAGAACTGCTTTTTTAATGACATCGATTACGAAATTATTGTGTTAACATACTCGTATCGTTTTGAAGAGTTTCGTGCTCCTGAGCTGCTCCTGTGCTGTGGCGCAACCCATGGCAACCCGTATTTCGAGCTTTTGAGTTACTCAGGGTTACGAACTCTTCAAAACGAATAGGCTATAATCTGAGAAGCATCAGGATCAGCAGTGAAATATGGCGTTAGCTAATGAAATTGTACAAATCACTCATTTTGGAAGTAGCGTATAGCACTGAAAAAAAATCGTTGAAGTTCTAATAAATTTCATTATTTTTCCAGTGCATCAACATTTCTCTATTATTTTTTTTATTATTTATTCGGGTTAAAACCAGTGGCGTAACTATACCATCTGGGGCCGTGGCAAATTCTTTTGATGGGCCCTATCAGTAAAAATCGTCAGGTTGTACTCAGTAATTTTAATGAACGTATAGATTTTCAGCATACTCAATTACACGTTGTATATTATGTTGTATTGGAGATTCACTTCATCCATAGAACATAATATCTCGAAGCATTCATCAACTATTCGCTAGGCTTTTCCGAACAACATCGTGAGGAAACCTGCATACATTTACAATGAAATAAAAATAACAATTCAATTTCAATGAGATATTTAAAGAAAATCTTTTCTTCGAGCTTTCTCTTCCGCAGAATTGTCAATAACATCTTCAACGTTTAAAGATCGGCCATAGAATTTTCAATAGACAGAATAGCCACATTACATAACCTGTTTTGTCCATAGATTCTTAAATAGGTTTTTATCAATTTTAGGTTTGAAACGGGTATTTTGATTGACGGTTTTTTGACGGTCACAAGTACGTGGAATTATTCGTCTCAGGTAACGTGTACATCTCTGAAAATGAATCAACATCTTTTTATTTAGGTTGATTGAAATGCTTACCGATGAACTAAAATTGTATTTTGGTCTTCTTTAGTTATCTCACTTTCGATTTTGAGCAGAACTTATAAAAATAACTTTTCAACTAAAATAAAATACTTAGATACAGTGTAAAAAAATATTTTTGAGCTCGTGGCCCCTTGGGCCGGGCCCCCCTCAAGTCGGGGGCCCGTGGCTTTTGCCACCCCTGCCACCCTGTAGTTACGCCACTGGTTAAAACATCCTAAAGATATTGTCCGATTCCCAATTGCCAATGCCTTCTATTGTTGTATTCTTCATCATTTAGCCCCCCTTCAGTCATTGATTTTCTTATTTCACTAATTCATGTCGTTCTTGGTCTTCCTCTTTTCCTGTTTTCCGAGGTATCCATTTCATCACTTTCTTTGGTAATCTAAAGGCTACTATTGGGTTTTTTAACATTTCACCATTTTGTGAGTATCGAGGAGTTAGCCCGATGCCTCAACCCCCAACCTGGAGGGTCAGCGTTTGATTTCAGAGTGTCGTTTCTCTTAGGGTCCGACACTCGAATATCGATTGAATGGCATTTCTAAAAAACTTATGGGTTTTTACTCCCAGTCTCTGAAACAGAAATAATTCAAATTTTGCTCCTGCGAAAATTTTTGCACTTATTTGTCAGGAGCAAATTGGTTTTGGAATTGTTGCCTAGCACTTCATCCCAATTAAAAATCTTTTAATTATTTCTGTTTCAGAGACTGGGAGTGAAAACCTATAAAGTTTTATAGAAATGCGACACTCGAAGTTTAACCAGTAACATTAGCTATTTAGAAATTTGCGAAGTGATAGTTATAATAAGTATTGTTTACAAGCTCACAGAAGCATTTTGCTAAAAGTTAACGCAAAAAACTTATAAGACTTGAGAGAACGAATTATTTGCTTGTTCGGCCGAAAGCGAGCATAGCGTTTTCTGACGAGAAAATTTTTGCACTTGAGCAATTTGTAAACTCCCGAACGATAGAGTTCACCTCACAAACCGTGCATATGAGAATCTCAATCATCGGTTGGCTACCAGGAACCAGCACCACAGTATAGACACTATTTTATGGCGTCCTATACTGTGCCAACACGCGCCAACATAATGGTCTGGACTACTGTAACAGCGGATTGGCGCTCCCAAATGTTTTCATTGAGCCTGACGTCGAAGTGAGACGGCGTTTTATCAGGAAAGTGTTGTTGAGGCTGCTTTGAAGCCTTGAACAGACAAAAATTTTAGTCTAAGACCATAGATGTTCCAAAAAGAGACTGCACTGGCTCACAAAGGGCGAGTGAACAAGGGATGGTTGAAAAATAACGTTTTGAACTTCATTTTGACCACACAGTGACTCTCGAATCTACCAGACGTGAATCGATGGATTATTCTCATTTTGGAGAGCAAGATCCAAACTAAAAATATTTCAGCCTCGCGACGCTGAAGAAAGTCATTGTCCGTGAGTAGGCTAAAATACCGGCAAGGTACGTCGGACAACTAGCGATTCGGTTTTTTGACCGTCTCACTGCAATAGTCACAGTAAAATTATTTTTTCATGTTCTGTACATATATGAACAAAATGAAAATCAGTTTCCTAACCGAATTTATCTTTTGAATAGGTTACACTTCGAGTGACAGACCCTGTATGTTAATAACGATAAACTATTGTTTTCAAAAGCTTCGCTTCTTTGAATTTTTTCGATTTACAATAAAATTGAGATCAATTGTTTTTAATGGTTTTGTCCGTCGCGGATTAAAAAAGATAATTTGTTCCAGACTTAGTTTTGCTATATTGTTTGTGTGCGACCAGCCTTGAAAAAGGAACTAATGGTGCTGAAACGTCGGCAATGTCATAGTTGATTTGTTTTATCCTGTGAAATTGGTATAAAGAATATTGCGGGCAAAATTTGTTGTCTACTGAAGGGCTCTCGGAAACTATGGAGCTAGAAGAAAACTGATAGCTTATTTTTCTGACTCATCTGAATATGAAAACAGATGCAGCCTATCTTCAATAGATTTAGAGTTATCAATAAAATTGAGAAATAGTTATTTTAAATAATGTGCTGAACAACTTGTATTCTAAATCTGTTGTTACATTTTATAAGTACTTTTTATAGCGTAAATCAAATATAATTTTTTGCTAATTCTAGAAATGTATCACATGTCACTATAGTCACATGATTAAGTATGTGAAAAAAAATCGATATCACATTTTTCTCATGTAATATTAATTTCAACAATGAATTTCGAATACTTGTTCATACGAGCCAAGTATCCAGCATTATTGAAAATGGCAATTTCTCAACTTCCATTCATAACTCAAAATCTATTGAAGATAGATCTGTTTAAATATTCGGATTAGTCAGGAAAAGACTCCGAAAATGCGTTACCAGTTTTATTCTAGCTTCTATATAGTTTTCGAGATATACCTTCAGAGCAGACCGCGAATTTTGCCAATGCTGTACATACCTACAAACATTTATTGAATATTTCACAAAGAAACAAAAAGTGAAGCCAGAAAATCATTAAATATTCATATCAGAACGATTTTACAATTCCATGATAACCGGCGGTTTTTGTTCGTATCCCAAGATCGCAAGACGAAGTGGAAGTGTCGGTTTTCTACCCCTGAGGGTTGAAAACTCTCGCATGCCTACACCTTCAGAATAAAAAATGAACTTTCGTTCTGTTCTGATGTAGGGTAATCGGTTGTGCATTTTTGAAGGCGAGGTCTGTCTATTTTTTTTTGGATGTATGGTTGATAATGTGTTCCATATAAAACTGAGGTAGTTTCATAACTTTAGGCGTAAAATTAATTTTTCGGCAACCTTTCGGGAATTATCCACTTCTTTTTCTTTGAGAAAGTAGCAGTAAATAGCAGTAGTAAATTTTATTTTTTATTGAATGACCAAACAGACTTAAACAGTTACCAAAAAACTTATCAGCTTTTCACTCCCAGTCTCTGAAACAGAAATAATTTTAAAAAAATCAGATGAAATGCTTTGCACTAACTTACTAGGAGCAACTTGGCATTGAAAAAATTGTTGCCTAACAGTAAAACTATAAAAGGAAATGAATGAAAAGGTTAATATAACGTTTCGGTGTCTATATCAGACACCTACTTCGGACAAACTTGTAAAATCTTCGGAATTGTGTGTTTTTTTCGTTTGCAGTCTGATTGACATTGTAAGTGGACAACTTCCATCAATGTCAATTAGGAGTTGACAACTTTCATCAATGTCATTTAGATTTTTCAAGTTTGTCTAAAGATGTTGTCTGATATAGACACCGAAACGTTACATTATCCTTTCCATTTCCTTTTTTAGTTTTACTGTTGGCAACAAGTTTTCCGATACCAATTTACTTCTGACAAGTTAGTGCAAAGATTTTCGTAGGAGCATTCCATCTTAATTCAAAATTCTTTAATTATTTCTGTTTCAGACACTGGGAATGAAAACCTGAAAAGTTTTTCAGAAATGCAGAATCCTCCAAGATTATATTTCAACCGATAGACTTCAACAGATTACTCAATCTGTTTGATTGAAAACTAGGAATCCAGCAGCAATTGTAGAACCATCTGAAGAGATCATGGTATGACGAAAACATCTGTTGTGAATACAAGAAAGAAGTGGAAATTGAAATTTGTTGGAATTATTGAGCATGTTGATCAACAAAATAATTGTAGGGCGATAGATACCCAAATTCACCTATAAACTCACCAGCATCTCTTAATCGTTTCTACCATGTTGGTATATCCAATATTATTCTAATATAACATCTATAATTTTTGGTATTTATGGATTCATCTCACGTATATCACATAGAGAAATTAATGAAAAAGTTTTACAAAAGTTCATGTAAATTTCACATTACAATTTTATTTCTACACAAAGGGTTTTCAGTTAGATATATGCTTCTCCGAAATTTTGATTAATTTTTGAATGTGTATATAAAAAGAATATTTTTTATGTCTATATACAATTCCATTATTTTGGTTTTCGTTAGCTCTGAAGTATTGAAAATTTCTATACACGGTGTTTCAAAAAAGGTGATCCCGTCTCTAGGATAAATAGGAAACTGAAAAATATTCGGGGTTTGTTCGGTAAAATGTTTCGAAACGCAACAATAAAATAGGAGAAAAAAACATTATACACATTTTTAACGATTTTCCGAAACTATACTGTCATGAAATTTTATACCAAAATGTTTTGGAAGCTGATATGTCCAATGAATTTGTTTTTATGTCTGAATCTCACAAAGAGCGCTTGTTACACGGTTCGTACCAGGTAGTATTCAATATTACTTTTTTAATATTATATTTATTGAGCGAAATATCAAGAGAACTATAACATCATTCAATATACCTACAACAAAATGTTCTCTTAGTAAGATTTGATACTCTGGTACCGTTTTCGGAATATTTTGATTTGAAAATTATAAGGTAATAACGATGCCGGCATGAAGTAATGATTATTGTATAAAGAAAGAGAAAAATTACATCAAGAAAATTTGAGGAGAGGCGCCGTTTCAACGAATGCATAATGCATATATTCGACTTGTGCACAAGGCATCAAAATAATCCGAAAACGGTACATAATATTGAGTGTTACCAATTTTTTTGTGTAGAATTGAATAATGTATAAAATTTCATTACAATGTTGCAGGATTTTCGGTAAAATCATAAAAAATGTGTATAATTTTTTTCTTCTATCTCATAGACAAGATCACCTCATGCTCTATTAAAGTAAAGCATGAATAAAAATTGACCTCTGTGAGATGTTTCCCAGACTAAGAAACTCAAAGATAAATCTTCAAAATGAACTTCGCAAACATTCGACAAGAGCAGTCATTTACCTACGCAATTATTCATAATAAATTGAAATTAATAAAAATGTGATCATTTCATTTTTTCTTACTTCAGCCCAAATGAGATCATCCATTCTTGTACCAAATGTACACGAATATAAGTAGCTAAGCCATCTTAGGAATTAAAAATTTTTTTTTATTACCTATATGAGTTTCTCATTCTCATAATTTTCAGAACGCATTTCGGAGGAACAACTACCTATCAGAATAACCCAAATATCAACATTCAGTCCAATAAGAAAAATTTATGATTTATTTCTCTATATATTTCCTATAATCCAATTTCCCGAATTGTTGAATCAATCCTTTTAAAAAGTGTCATTTGCACTCGGTCACTTGCATGCTCACTCACAACCCTCTCATTAAACATATATCATCAATATCAATAAACATATTTGATTGATAGCACCAACAAATGAAGAACTTTTTAACAAAACCATACGAAAGATGTTCGTGGAAATGAGGGAAAATGATGAAAATCGATTACCGTAGGCTTCGACAGATTTGATTTCCGTGGGGATTTCAAGAAGCATCATGGTATGATTTTTATTTTGAGGTGAATTTATCAGTTTCATTAACTTCAAACGTAGTAGTGCCATTATTAAATTTGAACATCTTGTATGTCTTACGTATCACGATTCCATTGAATTAAGGAATTGTAGAAGCAAAAATTCTTATGATTTTCAAATCGCAACGAAAACAACATTCAGATTTTTGACTACTTCGAAATTGAAATTTTTTCTCCAAATTCTTTATTTTTGAAGCAAGCTAGCCAATGAAGATTGAATCAGTGAGACCCAAGAAGTATTTCTTTTGTGTATGAATATTATTATTTACAACAATATCAACGACATACAGTGTAAGACAGAGGAACTTGCTAATTGAGAATTGCACTTTGAATGAAAACTTATGCAAATATCGATTCAATTATTTTTCCACGATCTAGTTCAACATTTCAAGTTCATAATAAACAGTGGTTTAACGCGTAAATCACAATGAATACAAAAATAATTACAGCAGGGAATAATATAAATCGATTGAAATCAACCAAAATCGAACTCATACTATTTGCAAAATGCAAGTAGGCTTCGGTAAATGCGACAAATGTAAACATCTCGCTACTTCGTTCAAGGTTCACGCTATGAGAGAAGATGGTTCGTATGGAACTAGAGATGGCGGTATATTTTACCATTTCATTTTGAGTTCCAAGAAAACCTCTTATCATTCAGAGCTATCCTGTGCTGAAGAGTCCTATTAAGGACGAAATGGCCATCCATAGGAGCTCTGTTTGATACCACTTCCTTGCATTTTGCCTTGAACGAGGACGAGTTCATCTCCGAAGTGTGAGTTTGATATGGTTGATTTCAATCGATTAATATTATTCTCTACTTTAATTATTTTAAGTTTATGTTTGAGATTACTATAAAGAAGGTATCTGGCAAATAATTTTCATTATTGTCAATACATTGCGTTCATATTTTCGGTAATATCGGACAATTCTGTTTAGGATTTCGTTGGGTGTGTTGGCGATAACCATAGAAGGTTATTCTTGAATATGAAATTGATGGTATCGGTAATTCTTCAAGTGGACCAGAGTTTTGGGACGATCGTCATAAGCATGTGATTTCAGATAACCCCATAACAAAATGAGGGCTATAGCAGGAGAATGTTCTAAGCTGCGTTCACAATCGTAAGTATGCTCTGATTATTCCGAAGTGTTCAGACACTCACTTTAGCCTGTCAGAGTATGTACTCTCGATCGTTCAGAAACTGTTTCGGAGAAAGCTCATGTACCCTGCTTTTTTGCAGAGTATTCGGTACTCTTACATTTATTTGAATTTGAAGCGTTATGCATTCTTTGTCATTCATTCGAGAAAATATTTCAGGTTTGAGTTTAAAGCTTTTTTCGTCGTTTGTTAACCGTTTTGAGTTAATATCTCTATTTTTCACGATGAACTCAAAACTTAGAAGTTTTATGGATTGGCAGTAATACCCGTAAATACTCAAAAACAAATGGAGGTACACATTATATCTATAACTCTTGAAACTGGAATGTGAAAATTTTGTTCGAATTCGAACATTTATTCATCGTTTTTATTCATTTTGGGTGAATATTTCGGATTTACACGATTATCTAGAATTTTGGTTAAATCTCAACTAACTAAATCAAATATTTTATACTTGAAAATGAGAGTACAAGCATATTAATAATATTATTTTTACATCGGTTGAAATTCTGTCGATATTCCCATTTAGGGGTTTTTAGAAACGATAAACAACACTTGAAGGTGTAGGTACCAGGTAGCCATTTGGCATCCTTGAATGGGTGTTAGAAAATTAGAAGTATAACTGTCTATATAAATACAATAGCAATGTTTTGATCTTGATTCAATTTTCTCTGTTCAATTCTGTTTTTAATAGAAAGCTAGTAAAGAGGTAAAAGTAACCGATAATAGAAAGTTCAACGACGAACATACTGCATATACTCCGTCATAAGCCGTCATAAGGGTCAAGTACACGGGGCGACTTTACAAGCTAAGAAGCCGGCTTTTGAGCTTTTGAGCTTGTCAGTAGCCCCGTGTACTTGACGCAGTCGCTCCGTTAGCTGCTTGCAAATTCGCTCTGAAAAAAGTTGAACTGCCGGCGACTTTACACGCCACAAGCCGGCTTTTGAGCGAATTAGCTTGTAAATTCGCCCCGTGTACTTGAGCTTATTCTTGTTCTGCGCCTATACGTTCCTATTACGGCTGTTATTACGCTAGTCAGCGACTGAGCGAGTGGAGAACTCCCTGTGTACTCGGCTAGAAGCCAATTCGCCAATTCGCCGGCTTTTTACGAGCCGGCTTCTTAGCTTGTAAAGTAGCCCTGTGTACTTGATCCTTAAGAAGCCGGCTCGTAAAAAGCTGGCGAATTGGCCAATTGGCTTCTAGCCGAGTACACAGGGAGTTCTCCACTCGCTCAGTCGCTCAGTAGCGACCACTAGACACAATCATGTGAACAAGAATAAGCTCAAGTACACGGGGCGAATTAACAAGCTAATTCGCCCAAAAGCCGGCTTGTGGCGTGTAAAGTCGCCGGCAGTTCAACTTTTCCAGAGCAAATTTGCAAGCAGCTAACGGAGCGACTGCGTCGAGTACACGGGGCTACTCACAAGCTCATAAGCTGAAAAGCCGGCTTTTTAGCTTGTAAAGTCGCCCCGTGTACTTGACCTTATCTCTACTCTCAGAGTAGGATTGTGAACGCACTCCTGGAGCGCTGAAAACCCCAGGAAGGAAAATCTCCTGAATCATGTGGAAATCAGAAGTCACAAGATTGTCTGGTCGTTTTCTTCAGAAAATCTCAGGGGTTTTCAGCACTCCAGCACAGTGATCTGATTAAGCCATCTTTGATTTTTATGGGGTTATCCAAAATCACATGTTTAAAAGATTGCCTCAAGGCTGTGGCCCGTTTAAAGAACAACATTAATTTGGCTATCGCCAACATACCCGATGAAATGCAGGGCAAAATTGTCCGACATTTCCGAGATCGATTGTATTGACAATACTAGACACCATTTGCCAGAAATCATCTTTGAATATATCTAAAAAATAAACTGCCATTGTTGTACTTCATGATGGAAAAATAGTTTAATCGATATTTGCATAAATTTTTGTTTAATTGAATATCTGAACCCATAAGTTCCTCTCTCCATCCTGTGAAAGTGAAATTATTATTGTCATAATAAAATAAAACGACTTGTGAAATTTGTTGTCGCGTATATCATGTCTTGAAGAAATAACAGCAGAGATTCTTCCAGAATTCCACTTAAACTGACCGTATTCAGTTTAATGCAATTCTGAGTCAATTTTCCAAACATGTATATTGTTTTGTTTGTTTTGTTTTTTTCGGGGAGGCAGAACTGAATCTTCAATTCTTGAAATTTTTAATTTCAAGTTGTATTGCTTTTACTATGATTACTACCACACTAGTAATCATAGTGAAATCAATTGTCACAACGATTTAAAGAACGATAGTGTCTTATCATGGAAATCATTTTCCAACAAGATTTCCATCATAACCCCCCTCTCCACAGTCACTGATTAGAGTATGTTAATTAACGGTTAAAAACCGTAAAGTTCTCAACTTAAGGACAAATATTTACACTCTTATTCTTTATAACACTATCAAGTCCATCTTGAGCGGAGTCTCTTCAATAACAGATGCGTTCTAATCATCTGATGGATGCCGTGGCCACTAACGTGATTGCGATAATTGAATACACGCATTTTATTGGACTGGTTCTGCTGGTCTGCATGGCTGCTGGATGTTCTCCTATAAAAATTCGTCTATCTGAGTTGAAGAAGGAAATTTGGTGCAAAAACCAATACATAAGATCCATCACAAAGAAAGGCAGAGTATACAACATGTCCATGTCTACTAAAAAAAGTCTAGAATATCCCTGTTTCTCTTGCGGATATTGTGCTTCTAAAAAGCAGAAGCTTTTGAGCGCTCGTTCTTTGGTGGAAAAATACTAATACCTCAAAATTCCATATGAGATTTGAGATTGATACCAAATATATAAATGCAGAATCTTAGCATGATCGGAATAATATTCTGAAAATTATTCAAAAAATTAAATAAGTAAAAAATAAATAATTAAAAATTAACTATGGTTCTGATGATGCGATCCCCTTAAAATTTTGCATGAGCATTCAGTAGAGTAGTTCTCATTCTCAAAATAAATTTACTCGAGTCGGATATTGTGTTATGTTAATATTTAGATTTTTCTTTTCAATATTCCAATTAAATTTTCTATGGTTGTGTTGATACTATGGCCACGAAATTTTGGATGACATTCAGATCGGTCTCCATTCACAAAAAAAATCAGTCGAATCGGATATCTTTTTATGAAAATATGAAGTTTCATTTTTTTCAATATTCCAATTGAATTTTCTATGATTCTGTTCACACTCTTGCCACAAAATTTTGCATGTGGCTTGTTATCAGCATTTTGCATTAGGCCGTAACATTTCCTTCCGACTGGTTTGGTATTTCTGAGTTATTGAGGAACAAAAATTTTTAATGGCTACTTTTTATGGAACACCCTGTACGGTTTGGCTGTTTAACGAACTTAACAGAGCCATTTGGCAACCGAACTCACCCTGATTCGTCATCAGGGAGTCGAACCCTACCCTATCCTTTTCGAATTTACAAATAATATCTTGAAAACATTGAAGAAAGCACTGAGTAGGTGCTTTTGAGCGCTCGTTCATTGGTGGAGCAATGAGTGTATCACCTCCGAATTTTGTGAAGGACTCCAGATTTATACTTAATATACAGGCTGTCCGGTGAACCTTGTACAATATTGAAACTGGTGATAGACCAGGTCATGACTGTTCAGAATATCAAAATTTCACATCAGTAAAAATATCACCATTTTGGAGATAATGGGCATTTTCTGAGTATCTAGAAAATCAATCAAATCTGGCATTTTACTTCTATTTCTTGAAAAATGTATCAAGTTCTGAAAAACTGTTTTGTACGTCTGAAAACATCACTCATCATAAATCTTCAGCAACAAAGATATTTGAATTAGTCTCAATTTGTAGACATAGCACTCAAAAAACGGAGGTGAGGTAGTGATTTTCTAGATACATATTTAGAAAATGCCCATTATCTCGAAAATGGTGATATTTTTACTGAGGTGAAATTCTGATATTCTGAACAGTCATGACCTGGTCTATCACCACTTTCAATATTGTACAAGGTTTAACGGACACTCTGTATAAAATGCGAAATCTCGGCACGATCGTAATTATATTTCGGGAATCATTCAAACTTTGAAATTCCTATGCGTGTAAGAAATCGATTATGATTGCACAATCCTTTTTGAAAATTGGAATGATTATTCACTTTGCCAGTTTACATCCTCAAAGTTTTTCACGGGAAAATCAGTATTAACGCAATTGGTATTGAACATTTCGTTGCATAATATCAGATTGATCTAATCGACAACTAAAGAAGAAAAAATTAAAATTCTATAGTTCTGATTATGCTATCTTGAGATTTCGCCCATTGCACAACATTGTCATGAGTATCTTGAATGTGATCGCAAAATTTTATTTCGATCGGTTCTGTTCTGTTTGAGATTTGGAGACAGAAGAAATGCAAATTTCAAGTCAAGGACAATTCTTTTGGGAGTAATCATGTTTACTTTACAAACGGCTACACGAACAGAATTGAATTTAACCAAGGAATCCAAGGATTCGTCCTCAGCGAGTCGAAATTGTCGTCTGAGATCCTTCTCAACTGACAATTGAAAAATTACTGACTTTTGGAAAAAACGATAAAGCACTAGTTTGATTAGAACGACCGCTCAAAAAATTCTGGGTTTAACATTTTTTTTATCGCTGAATGGGAACTTTTTTTTCTCTGAAATTTTCTTCAGCTTTGGTTATTGATAAGTTTTTGTTTAGTTCAGTTTATTAATTCCACTATGCATAGGAATTCAATTACTTCAGGTAATATTTTTCATTATGTATTTTTTCTATTCTATAATTGATCTAGGCTGTAGTATGGTGTGTTGTCCTCAAAAAAATGAATGAACGAATTAATTAATGAAATTGAATAATAAATAGATGAATGAATGAATAGATAAATAAAATAAATGATGATGATTGATAAATAAATATATATGAATAAATGAGTATAAATATATATAAATGAGTATAAATATAAATAAATGAATACATGGAAAAATATACAGGGTGTCTTCTTTCAAAGTGGACTAACTTCGAGGGGTGATTATACAAGTGTTTTGCAACAAAAAATGTCATATAACACATGGTCGAAATATTGACGGTTATTCTTCAATTTAACATTTCTTGATTTCACGAAATATTTCGAGTTTTTTCTCTTAATGATCATTATTCAGGTTTTTTTGTAGTCACATCTAATTTGACCAGGACAAGAATATCACGAATCTGAAGTTAACAAATTCATGTACTTTCGAATGACATATCAACTTTTGTGCTAGCTGCTCATTCTTCGTTATAATATCATGGGCTAACATGACAACAACGAAAAGTCTACAAATTCCGAACCTAAATTTGCTCTATTTTGAAGCTCTTCGTGATTGAATCTTTGTGTAATTTTATGGAAATTATAAATTCATCTGTTATCTGAGACCAGACTTACATTTTGTAGTTGGTACTAGAATAATTCAGGAGAGTGGGAGCCATAGGATATTGACGACTGATTTAACCACTTTCACGAAATCAGGTGTGATTAATTTATGAAACAACCATGTACGGCAGAAAAAAACCCTCATGCGACTATTGTTTCTCGTTTCCAACATGAGTTAATATGAGGTTGACAGTCATGAGAGGAGAATTTATCGGACCAGTTATACTTACCGATCGCTTTAATGCTGAAGAATTAATCAGATTAGTCCATAGCAACTTGACAGACATATTAGATGAAATGCACCTGTCTAACAGATAAAATGTCTAGTTTCAAATGAATGGCTGCCAAGCACATAATAGTCGTAATGTCAAGATCTATTTAATGAATATATTGCGGTACAAAGGGTTGAAAGATACGGTCAGATGGCCACCAAAGAGCTCCGATCTTACGCTTTTGGATTCTTATGTCTAGAATACTTTGAAAGAGAAAATATATCTTATGAGCTTTCAGATCTCATCAACAGAATACAAATTTGTTGTGCAGAAATGCGTCAGAAACGCTATAAACTTTGTAGACTCCTTTCAGTACGAAAACTATGTGTCAAATGTATTGAAGAAGGAAGTTAATTTCTTCGTTATTATTTCGATTCAAGATGAATTGATGATTTCCATAAAACTAAAATTCGATCACGAAGAGCTTTGAAATAAAGCAGATTTGGGCTCGGAATTTTTAGACTTCGTTGTTATCAGGTTAGCCATGATATTAGGTCGCAGAATTTGCAGCTAACACAAAAGTTGGTATGTCATTCGAAAGTTCACCGAATGAGGTATTTACTACTGAAAAGAATTTATGCGTGTGCATAATTATTAATATTTAATCGAAAAAATCATTGGGAAAATAGGACTGATTTTGTTAACTTCAGTATCGTGATGTTCTTTTCCTTGCCATGCCTGCAAAAAGAGTGATTTCTGCTCATAGACTCTCTCATCTTAAATTTATTGTTCTTTCTGGATATGTGGTCAAATTTGATGAGACTACAAGGAAAACCGAATAATAATTTTTTTAGAGAAAAAATTTGAAATTTTTCGTGAAATCAAGAAATGTTAAATTGAAGAATAACCGTCAACATTTCGTCCATGTGTTATATGACATTTTTTGTTGCAAATCACTTGTATAATCACCCTTCCAAATTTGTCCACTTTAAAAGTAGACATCCTGTATAGGCACATCAATGAACGATTGAATAAGATAGTGAATGAACGAATTAATTTTTTCACCATTCAAGACATGAACCACAGTAGACGCCGGAGTGGCATTGGACGGCATGCAGGTGTAGTTTCCAGAGTCCGACAATAACGCCTTCGTGACCAGAAGTTTGCTTGTCGTTCCTGCTTCTGTCTTCTCTGTTTCCAGGCTTATGCCACCTCGTGGAGAATCGAAATCGATCACAGCCTGTCCGTGGTACCAAAGGACCGAGGATGGCGGGTTCGAATGGATGTTTATGGAGCATGTAAGGGATATGGTACTGCCTTTCTTCACGTAGATTTCCGGAGGACCTGATATCGTGGCTTGAGCATCTGAAAGAGAGAAGAATTCGTTAGGTTATGTTTTCAATATTCGAACGATATCAATCGAGTCGCAGAGTTGAAAAATATCAGATCAACATAGATATGAGAAAATCAAGAATTGAATATCAAAAAATATGACGCCCTCTCAATGGATCTTGTAGACTTGATGAAACGAAGATGTGAAAAACCATGACCTTTTCGAGGAACTAGAGGCGTATTATCTTTGAGAAATATCCTATACAAGATGTGTTGAGATGAAATGGTGAATTTGGAATTTTTTTGATAAGCATTTAGTTATTCGTCAATATACATCCAGTTATGATCTATTTATAACAGTTGGTTTTTCTCCTCGATATGCTTCTCATGCTGAGAAAAATTAGCACTCCAAATCATTAACAAGAAGAAGAAGAAGTTGATTTTATGTTCACATGAATATGTCGTTTCAGCTTAAGTATTGTTCTATGGCGTAGTGACTAGTGAGTTGCCGCAAGAGTATATCTGAGAGTTGCTGCCGATTAAACTGAACTGTTATAAAAGTGTAATAGGGATTCAGATTAATAAAAGTTTCACAAGTATAGAAAAGTGTTATAATTATCACCTATATATAAAATCTCGTTTAGCCATGAGATCTCTTGAGTCTCTGACTTCATCTCATAAATTGTAGCAAAGCTCTTTCCTTTCAGTGGTCTTTTCGGTATTTGGAATAGAAAGAAGTCGCAGGAAGTCAAATTTGGTGAATACGTTGGTTGAGGCATAAAAAAGGTGATGATTTTAGCCAAAAAATCACCAAGAACCATTGACAATATCCTTCCAATTCCCCTAATATCATTTTGCGAAACAGTTTTTTTAGTTTTTCTATGTTTTCCTCCCTTGTTTATGTAGTTGTAACTAGGCCTTCGAAATATTAAAGTTTGGTTCGGATTTCGAATGTCGTGGTTAAGTTTTGAACGAGCCAAATCGGTCAAGTTTTTACGGAGTTATCGACATTTGAAGGTTATTATTATGTTCCCCTCGTTTTCTCCATAGTTATTCATGTAACCACTCATTCGATCAATTCGTAATATGGTATTTAGAAAAAGAGAACACTCGTGCAAAATTTTGTAAGTTGTGGACTGCAATTTTTCTGGTTACTGTAACTCTCTAACAGAATGTATTAGGAAATATTCACGATAGATTCGAGACTTACATATTATAACCCTTTGCTTTTTTCCGGGGTTCCGGAGTTACTCTTCTTGAACTGTGTCTCATTGATTTCGCAATATTAACGAAGGTACAGATCCGATCAATGAAGAAGGAATTTCAGAACTAAGACATCAACACATATCATATGTGCTTCAGAATCGTAGCATTAGAAGATTTTTGAAAAAATAAACTTCTGACCTGTACTAATGGTCTGGACCTAACAATAGTGTCAAATACTCTGTGACGCCATTCTGGGACGTTAATATATTATGTAGTCGACATGACTTTTTTTCTGATGGAAATATTGTAGGCATATGCATATATGAAGTACGATAGCAACATTTGAACATACAGATGGTGTCATTTTTTCGATTTACGAACTCATTTCTTCTGTTCAAATTAACGGCAATCAAGATTTAAAAACCAAAATATTATTGTGGAATATCGCTTGGGCTCGAGATATTTTTTAAATCTCTTCCCGGAATGATTGAAGCTCCAGTTTTTTTACATTTTCTAGTTTGATGTGTTTTGTTATACCATTCAATATGAAGTCAAAAGCTTTTGCGAATATTGCATATTGGAAAAACGATAAATGGAATTTCAATATCCTGGAAGCTGTTGGTTTCTATGTATTCATTCATGAACAAAACTTTCCTTTTCAAATCTTAAACCTTCCTTGAAAATTTTATGATGGTTCTTTTCGAAAACTATCGTCGGCTGTAGTTTGATGTACCCAGCTAGGGTAGGTTCGGCCGAATCGTCTATACAGTTGAGGGTTGGCGAGTAATACCCATCAGACTCATCGAAGATGTTTATTACTTAGAACTCATTACAAATTAACAGAACTCAATTGGATATGATATAATTCAATATTCTAGCCAAAAAGCATCTTTTAGATTTACATTGTATTGTGTTTACACAAATATCATAAATTGATAAATAATAGTTATTAACATATGTAGATCACATTGCGTGTTATCTCAATATCAGTTCTATCTAGTTGAAAAACGCTTTTTAGATGGCGTAAGGTTATACAGATTTTGCTGTCTTACTTATAACAATATACAGGCTGTTCACACATATACTACAGTAGGCCTGGCATAAACACGATAACTATCGGAAGAAACGACTTCAAAGCTTGAGATTTTCAGGGTAGGTTCAAGATTTGAACAGAAAAGATGAATTCATGAATTCGTAGAAAGAAACCAGTAGCTCTCAGTATATTCGAATTAGATTTATTATTTTTCCAATAAAAGAAGCCCTCAAAAGCTTCTTTGATTTTTGAGCGCTCATTCTATTTGGACGAGTGCTATATCGTTTAGCCCAAATGATCCAAAAATGGTCTCAAACGATGGGTTTCGACTTCCTGAAGACGAATCTTCAAATTAAATTCTTTTCATGGGGGGCTGTCCGGACAGCCGTAAGCACGATAAGTTTCGAAGGGATTTCCCTAAAGACTTGATATTTTAAGGGTGAGTTCGGTTCCCAAATGCCGCGGATAAATTCGTAAAGCAGCCAAATTTTTGGTCCTCAATATCTCAAAGACAAAATGAAGCAAATAGAAATGAAATGCAAGATGCTCATAATTAGCCAAATCAAAATTTTGTGGCCAAAAACGTTACAGAAACATAGAAAATTCAATCGGAATATTGAAAAGAAGAACCTTTATATTTCCATAACAAAATAACCGATTCGAGAGAATTTCATTTTGTAAATGAGGATTGATATACTGAATGTTTTTTACATTTTTCATTTTCTGAATAATTTTCAGAATAAAATTCCGATTGTGCTGATATATTACACTCATATATTTCGCATGAATCTCAAAACCTCTACAAAATTTTGAGCTAATGATAATTCCTCCAACAATGCCCGAGCGGTCAGAAGAACCTGCTCAGGACTTTTTTTAGATTTTTAAATTTCTTCTTGAACAGACCTCGTAGATTCAATAATACCAGTATATTCAGGGCAATAAATCACTGACGATAATTCCTCCCATGTATCCCCTGATCCCTGAATAGGCAGTCTAGGCAAAGGAAACAGCGCCATCTCGTTTGGAGAACGTCTTTGGTGTTCGATTTCACATCCTCCAGGATAACTGCGGTCTAAGTATTAACGGGTTTCGGGTGATTAAGTTAATTAGGATCAGTGTCGACGTCAAGATGTGACCGATAATTGGAGTCTGCCATTGAAGCCGTCTGCCGATATCATGCTAAGTGAACCAAATATTCGAGTAGGTTGCAAGCGGTGGCCATACTTGACTTCGATTGTACTGGGTGCCTGGGTGGCCAGAATTGGTGATCCCTGAACTACAACTTTCTAACCCTGTTAGATATAGAAAAATTCAAGAAAAGCCCTTAGCAGGAGCTATTGATCGCTCGTTCTTTGGCGGAGCAATAAGACTATTACCTCAAAATTTTATATGGGATTTGAGATTGATACCAAATATATAAATTCAGAGAACAATGGGAATTATATTCCGAAAATTATTCAAAAAATGAAATATTTAAAAAATAAATAATTACAAAAATTAAATTCCATAGTTCTGATGATGCGATCCATTGAAATTTTGCTTGAACATTCAGTATACTAATTTTTTTAACATAGATGAATTGAAAATAGTAATCATCGAAATGAATACAATCTTCAATTTATAGGCTCACAGAACCTTCTTCATGCGAACTGGGATGATTTATTCAAGATGTTGTCATTTTTTCTTTATCTTAAAATCACTTGGCCTCACAGCCGCCAAATATTGGGTGTTTCCATCACTCGGAGAAACTTGCATGAAGGCCCTGATGTAGGACCACTGCTAACATCTCAAAGAGTGAAGAGGAAGTAATCAGTGCTTTCAGCATGCGATCTGTGATGATTGAACTTCTCATTTGACATTACTCACTACTAGATGTCACCATCTGTAAGATACTACTCGATAGAGTCTTACAAGTAGTCTTTAATGTAGAAGTTTTTCAATAGGATGTTGTCTCAGAGGTATATGGGACACTGACGAGGCCTAATGAGGCCGAAACCGGTCTGTCTCTTTCCTCATTGACAACATCTTGAAAAAATCATCTGTCCGCATAAGGAAGGTTCTGTGAGCCTATAAATTGAAGATTGTATTTATTTCGATGATTACTCTTTTCAATTTATCTATGTTTCAAAAATTTGTTAGGTTAGCCTCCTTAAAGGCAAAAAATTTTTTTGTTTGTCATTTTTTCTTTATCTTAAAATTCAGTATACTAGTCTCCATTCTCAAAGTAAGTTCCACTTGAATCGGTTATATAATCTTTATATTATATAAATATTTTTCTTTTCAATATTCCAATTGAATTTTCTATGGTTCTGTTGAAACTATGGCCACGAAATTTTGGATGAACATTCAAAATATTGATCTCCATTCACAAAAAAAATCACTCGAATCGGATATCTTTTTATGGAAATATGAAGTTTCTTTTTTTCAATATTCCAATTGAATTTTTTATGGTCCTGTTCACACTATAGCCACAAAATTTTGCAAGAGGCAGAGTTATCAGCATCCTGCATTTGGCCATAACATTCCATTCCAGTTGCGTATCATCTGAGATATTGAGGAACAAAAATCTTTAATGGCCATATTTAATGGAAACCCTCTACGATTTGGCTGGTTAACGAACTCAACCGAGCCATTTGGGACCCGAACTCATCCTGACAATTTCAAGTCTCTAGGACAATATCTTCGAAAGTTATTGTGCTAACGGACGAACGGACGGCCAGATGACCTCATTGACAGAATTGAATTTGACAACGAATTCGTCATCAGGAAGTCTAACCCTATCGTTTGAGACCATTTTCGGCTAAAAATTCGAGAACTACAGACATTTAAGCAAAACGATATAGACTCGTTTCAGTAGAGCGAGCGCTCAAAAATGAATGGCACATTGCGGTTATTTTTTTTTCTTCATATAAACTCATTATGCCATTGACTGCATTGCTTTGTCTTCTTTTGTTTTCGAGTTATAGGCCACAATTGACTTTTAGGCAATTTCATTTTTGGCTATTATCTCCGTTCCTGTTTATGCAATGAACTTACAAAATCATTTTGAAGGTACCTTTCTGGTAGAAACCCAGTGGCCTTATCTAATTATTGCTAAGGGGTTTCCTTCCTGATTTATTTCATAAACTTTCGTCTTTTCCTATGAAAACTATAGTTTATTTTCAACTCAAAATAAACTGAAACTGTTTTTTTCTCGTTTCAAAAATACATAACATGTCATATATAGTCTTTGGGTCAGTAGCAACGCTAGAAGGGGAGGCAGTTGTGGCCCAGAATTTTCGAAGGGGGTAAAAATGAATGAATTCAGGGAAGGCTTGTGCCAACCCTTGCCCCCTTCCTTAGCGTCGCCACTAATCAGAGGGCGATATAAGTTTTCGAAGTAAGAAAAAAACGTTGAATATTCTAAGGTAAAAATCGTTATTTATCATACAAGGGAAAAAGGTATTAGATTTTAGCTAGACGTTACATTGTCTCCCAACGCGAAGCAGAGGGAGATAAAAACCGAGAGCTTAAATCTAATATTTTTCCCGTGCAAAATACACTACTCTTTTCTGTGAGAAAAATAACGACCATTTAATAGTGGAAGAAAAATAACTTTTCACGAAATTACTTTTTTCCCCGGGAAAAAAGTGAGTAATTTTTTTCCCGGATACTCATTTCTTTGACAGGGAAAAAAGTAATTTCGTAAATAGTATATAACATTACTAGCAAGGTAAGAGGGTTTTTACTGGCGAATGGAGGATATAATTGACGAGCCGCAGGCGAGTCAGTTACCTCCTTGAGCCAGTAAAACCCGTTACCTTGCGTGTATTGTTTTTTATTTTATTTGTTTCTCGTTTGTGAAAAGGTGAGATAAATTCCAAAAAAATCTCAATAATTTGTCGCAAATGTCGTAAGCTATTTATGATTATTTATGACATCGGAAAATTATGACAACTGTCAGTGGCTTTACGAGAGGGAAGTCCTTCGAGAATATTTGCTAATTTCTGACGAAAAGGCCAGATTCAAATGAAACAAGGTATGAATATCGTTTTTTAATATTTTTATAACGTTTATTACTAAAAATATTTGTTCCAGGAACGATGAAATTAGAAGGATAAATGAAATTAGAAGCAAGTACGTGAAAAGGAAGAAAGCAAATAGATACGAATAAAACAAGGTACGAATATCGTTTTTGAATAGTTTGGGAACATGTATTGAGAAATACATTTGTTCCAGGAACTCTGAGATTAGAAGAATAAATTAATTAGAAGCAAGTACTTGACAACTTTCAATGTGAATAATACTACTAACTTGTAAAAGTTTTACAAGTTAACTGTCAATTTTACAAGTTAGTGACTTGAAAAAATAAACTTCCTTGATTAATATTGTGTTTTTGGAAACTGACGTTTACAAATGAGAAACAAATAAACATTTTATTTTGTGAACTGTAAGGAGATATAAAATGTCAATTTTTTTTCCGTCACAAAAAAATAACTATTTTTCCAATAAGGAAAAATAAAAGTCATAAATCAGGAATGAAACCTCTGATGAATAATTAGGTTCAGCCTCTGGATTCTTACCAAGAAGTGGCTGTAGAATGTTTTGTTTCAAGTTCATAGCACAAACAGGAACAGAGATAATTACTTATGTTGAAATTGCCCAAATGTCAATTTTGGCCTTTATACTTATAACTCGAAAACAAAAGAAGATAGAGCAATGCGATTAACGTCATAATAATTTTCTCGAAAAAATATAACCGCAATATACCATTCATATTTCTCTTTCTTTTAGGATTAAAAAGTTGTACTTCAGAGATAACCAATTCTGGTCACCCTGTACAAGGGTCTGTGACGCACAGAGAGGAAGTTTCTATGAAGATCAATTTCATTGTGATTGAAATGATTCAATACTAGTTTACAAAAGTGCGTGTTTTCGAAACAAAGACTTCGAAGAATTTATGAAAAATAAAGTTTTTCAAGAAGTTAAATGGGTATGTTTATTCGTGGTGAAGCTACGAATGAATGCATTGTCTGTAACCAATAGAAGAACGCTTTCTAGTATCCATGGGTCTGCTATTGAAGTCGTCTGCCGATATCATGCTAAGTGAACCAAATATTCGAGTAGGTTGCAAGCGGTGGCCATACTTGACTTTGATTGTTCAAGTGTCGGTGGCAAACAAAGAAAATGTTCTAATGCAGATGAATCTGATTGTGATTGGAATTGTTCAATACTTGTTCACAACAGCACGTGTTTTCGAACAAGATAGAAAATTCTATGAGTAATAGCGCAATAATTTTTGCCAACAAATTAGATGGATACCTATGTTTATTTGTGGTGAAGCTGGGAATGAATGCATAGTCTACAACCAATAGAAAAACGCTTTCTGAGATCCATGGCGTTTAATCAGGGTCTGTCATTGAAGTCGTCTGCCGATACCAAGCTACGTGAACGGAATTGTCGTCTGTTAGTCGGTTTTGTCATGTTTTCCTCCATGGTTGTTGGTGGCATCCATTGTAACTTACGAATTTTCCCATTGTTCTAGCAGTACTGAAAAGTACGGCTTTTCTGCATCTTTGTAGAGATGTTCATCCAAGTTTAGTTCCTTTAGGTTGGATTCGAAGCTCTTAGAGGTAATTTCCATGGTTGATAACAGAATTAGAATGATTTTGGTACTGGACATTTCCCACTGGTTTTTGAGTTCTAATTAGGTACCTATATTCTACATTTTTTTTCGGCGTAGAATAATAATTATGCCCGGCCTGTGATCAGCAACTATTAATTCCGTTGGTACTGCGCGGTCCGAATATAGTCTGTTGTAATCATTTTCCAGTACCTACTGGTTCAGGATGATACATATAGAATGGGATTTTTTAGATTGCAAGATCTTCAGTTGGATGGCAAGCTCTTGATGAAGTATTTTAGACACTATGTCAAAATTTTCATTCATTTCCAATAATAATAATATTGAGTCAATACTCAGTTGTTCTTTGGATCCCTTCGAATTTCTAGAGCATAGTCTGTTCTTTGGTGATTTCCAGTTGTGCATTTCTTTAAGAATTACCGAAAGCTCTAGTTGTGTGATGACTGTAAGGAGCATTTGTTCGGTGTTCGTTCAACTTTCCTCTTCTCCTTTTATCCATTCTGTATTCTTGTTGTAAGTGATAGGTGTTGACAGTTGTTCGGTCCAAAATTTTTCCATGTCATCCTTAGTCGGGTAGGTGTTTGGCAAGTTTTGCCGTTTCATATCAAGATGTCTATAAAAAATTTTCTCTGAATTTTCAAAGGAGATGTTATCTTGCCTTCTTTTGTTGCTATAACTCTCAATTATTCATTATAATCATTATTGTAACACTGCCCTCCCCACAATTTCACATTGCCCTGTCACTCATATAAAACCTGATACCACCTCACCTTCCCTCATATTTCTCTTATATCTTAACTTCTGAAACACCACCCCCTTACTCCATTTCATGCCACTCACGCAAAGTGAGCATCCGAGAAAATCGAACTTCCATCCAACGTGGCAAAGTTCAACCGAGCTGACCGCGTTTGCCGATCAGCCGAGCCATCGTAATAACAAGTAGTAAATCTTGATTCTGCCATAAATATCTTGTTTATCTCACCGCGAACCACTCCTGAACCCACAACACCTTGTTTGATATAATCGATTCCTTCGCGAGCAGTGGCGTACGTAACTACAGTCCATCCTCAGATAAAAAAGAACATGGATAGGCACCAAGCACGATATCAATGGATTGAATTCGGGGATAAGATATACAGAGCAAATGTGTGCCCAATTGTTTGTAATTTTCGAATTTTTGAGCCGAAAATGGTCGATAGGGTTCGACTCCCTGATGACGAATTCGTGGTCAAATCCAATTCTGTCCGTGGGACCGGCCGTCCGTTATCACGATAACTTTGGAACGGATTGACCAAGAGACTTGAAATCTTCAGGGAGAGTTTAGTTCCAAAATGCATCGGTTAAGTCCATTAACCAGCCAAATCGAACAGGGTATTTCATAAAATATGGTAATTTAAAATTGGTGTTCCTCAATATCTCAGACAAAACGAAACCAATCGAAATGAAATTTTGCGGCTATTTGCAAGAGGCTCATATTAAGGCTCATGCAAAAATTTGGTCGCCATAGTGTAAATATAACCATAGAAAATTCAATTGGAATATTGAAAAGAAGAAATTTCAGATTGCCATAACAAGATATCTGATTCGAGTGACATTTATTTTGAGAATAGAGATTGATATACTGAAAGTCCATGCGAAAGTTAGTGGCCATAGTTTAACAGAACCATAGAAAATTCAATTGAAATATTGAAAAGAAGAATCTTTATATTTCCATAACAAGATATCAACTGACTCAAGTGATTTTTTTTTGTGAATGAAGACTGTTATAGTAAATCTTCATGCAAAATTTTGAAGCCATAGTGTCAACAGAATAATGAAAAATTCAATTGGAATATTAAAAAGAAGAATCCCTATATTTCCATAACGGGATAACTGATTCAAGTGTAATTTATTCTGTGAATCAGAACTAATATACTGAATGTTCATGCAAAATTTCAAGAGGATCGTATTTCAGAACCATAGGAATTAATTTTTGTAATTATATATTTGTATATATTTCATTTTTTGAATAACTTTCAGAATATAATTCCGATTGTGCGGAGATTCTGCATTTATATGTTTGGTATCAATCTCAAATGCCATATAAAATTCTGAGGTAATGGAACGAGTGCTCAAAAGCTCCTGCTCAGGGCTTTTCTTAAATTTTTTTGTTTTACAAACTGACAATTCAATATAAACGAAATGTAGATTCATGCTTTTTCTAGGGATACTGAAAAGAAATAAAGATAACTTAATAAAAAGAGGTCTACGATCTATACTTGGATCCGGCAGAATACACTTCAGTTTCGATGCGACGAAAAGTAAACATCTCGTTACTTCGTTCAAGATTCGTGCTATGAAAAGAGGTTGTTTTCATGAATATCCAGGGATGGCGTTTTAGATTTCGGTATGAGAAATAATACCCGAAGTGATGTGCCAGATCTTCTTATGATACGATGCTGACAACCTAATGAAGAACCTAATTTGACATTGATCAGTTCTCTAATCAAGAAACTATTGAGGCAAGGTTTAAGTAAGAGTAATTCCGAAACTAATAAACCGATTTTGCCTTTTATGAAAGCATATAGACATGAAAATGTTCCATATAACTTTCTAGAACGTAACTAGTTTCGTTTGAGAGTTACAGTGACCACAGAATTGCCAGTTCACATTTTCGAATTCATTTTGATAATCAAATGATAAGTAATGCGGCGTTCCCACGAGGCGTTATTCACGACAGTGAACCACGCTTTCGTGAAATACACTTCTGTGTGAACGCATTCCTCACGAAAGCAAGTTTAAAAACTATGCGTTCACACAGAAGTGTATTTCACGAAAGCGTGGTTCACTGTCGTGAATAACGCCTCGTGGGAACGCCGTATAACAGTTGAACATACTTATCGTAGGATTGCTGACAAAACAAGAAACTGGAAAGAATCGACGCATAAATGCGAACTGCAATCTGCAGGATCAGTAGCGGAATTGAAGAGCCCGCATCCAAAAAATACACACCAATCAGTCAGGAAAGGTGTTAAGATTAGCTTCGTATCCGTGATAAAAGTACATTTGCAAAACGTACAATTATTTCATATTTGCTATGGATCATGATGAGAAGCACTGTAAATCTTGCGTTGATAATCCTCAACTTTTTTTCGCGATCATTTTCCATAACGTTTTCTGTTGTTTTTCCATCTTTTTATTTTTGTTTGAACCCAAAATTTGATATTTGTTTCGATGTTTTATATGCCATAAACCTCTTCGAGTAAATGTGCATATTTTTCCATCTGAAAAAAGAATTGTCGTGGCGAAGATGAAACATAACGATTTTAAGCCGGTTTCAGCTATTCAGAAATTATTCTGTTGCAAAAAAAACACCACCTTACCCAATTTTCATCATAAATATATCGAAATACAAAAACTTTTCATTTTAACAGAAAAAAAGATTGGGGTTTGTCACACACCACGTGTCTACAAATGTTACGTAAATCCACAAGTTGGACGCAGGGTTGATTTCAAGGACGAAATGAGATTTTTGAGCGCTCGTTCTCCTTAAACGAGTGCTATATCGTTTTGCTCAAATGTCTGTAATTTTCGAATTTCGAGCAAAATGGTCTCAAACGATAGGGTTCGACTCCCTGATGGCGAATTCGTGGTCAAATTCAATTCTGTCCGCCCGGCTGTTAGCACAATAACTTCCGAAG
This sequence comes from Propylea japonica, assembly GCA_013421045.1. NCBI lineage: Eukaryota > Metazoa > Arthropoda > Insecta > Coleoptera > Coccinellidae > Propylea > Propylea japonica. The sequence goes on along the minus strand of CM024242.1, from coordinate 44,358,513 downwards.
GGATTATCCTAGAGACTAGAAATTTTTAGGGTGAGTTCGGTTTCCATATGGCTGGGTTCGTTAATCAGTTCAATGAAATATGGGCAACATTTTTGTTCCTCAATATCTCAGACAAAACGAAACCCATCGAAATGAAATGTTGCGGCCATAAGCAAAATGGTCATAATAAGCTTAATGCAAAATTTTGTGGCCATAGTGTAAACAGAACCATAAAAATTCAATTTGAATATCGAAAAGAAGAAACTCCATATTTCCTTTGAAAAAATATCCGATTCGGATGAAATTCATTTTATAAACAAAGATTGATACACTGAATGCTCTTGCAAAATTTTGTGGCCATAGTGTTCTCTATATTTTCATAACAGGATAACCGATTCAAGTGAAATTTATTTTGTGAATCGAAACTGATACTGAATGTTCATGCGAAATTTCCAGATATCGCATCATCAGAATCATCGAATTTATTTTTGTAATTATTCATTTTTAACACAGGTATTTCATTTTCTGCATAATTTCCAGAAAATAATTCCGATTGTACTGATATTTTGCATTTATATATTTGGTATCAATCTCAAATCCCATATACAATTTTGAGGTACATAATAGTCTTATTGCTCCACCGGAGAAGGAGCGCCCTAAAGCTCCTGCTCAGGGCTTTGAATTTTACAAATTACTGTGAATTTTTAAAAGCTTGGATTTCTGAATTGCCCGAACTATAGTCCGTTCACGAAAGTTTGAGCCATCGCTTGGCCATGGAAATTTGGCATATTCCACTGTGTATTTTGAAATTTTCGGTCATGTTGTTTATTTTCTTGTCAGATTGATATGCAATGTTGTCAATATTGCATATAGTTCTCTGATAACTCGCAAGCTCTTCGGATGAGCCGGGTACATTCGGCAACGTTGACTTTATTTTACGTTATGACAGCAAATACTGCCAACTTCAGATAAATAAACAAACGCTTACTATGCGCTCAAACTTTCTTGAACGGACTATACCTGTGTAGTTACGCCGCTGTTGGGAAGTCGACAATCGTGACGGAACGCCGTGGCCCGGTTAAAAACTGGTACCACGACAGCATATTTGAGCAATGGCCGCCATAAATCACGCTGGAAGATAGATAGGAAATGGGTGGTGGCTGGGGAGCCGAGTGGCGAAAAGAGCTTTCAGCTGAAGATGCTGGTTCAGATGTAGTGAAAGCATCCCTCCGCTGAAATGGAAAGTTATTAAGTTTTTATTACTTTGCGGGGTACAAGCGATTTATGTGGGAAAACATGGGATTCTGAATTATCACACGTGAATACGTGTAAGTTGTTCTATAAACTTTTGCGGTTTGATAAGAGGTTGCTACTTGCAATGAACCTAAATTTTTTCGCGTTTGTTCTTTGGGGAATAGGGTGCTAAAGTTTTGCCGAAATGTCTGTCATTCCGAATGCCGCCGTTCATTAACTGGCCAAATCAGAGCAGTATTTTCGGAGTTATGGATGTGGGATTTTTATAATTCAACGTTGTTTGAAAGGTACGATTGAAAGTTGGTACACATCAAAACACAGCAGTTTATTTACACACAAACTCGCAATAGAGGGTAACGCATTTACTGTGTATTCTCCAGCTGCTGAACTTAAAGGATTTCTCTTCAGATAACTGAAATCTGGCTCGAAGTTCAACTCTCAACTCTGTCTCTAAACTTCGACCGATTTCAACGTCTATTTTTTTCTCCTTACTCTTACTCAGATCTCCCGATCTTTACGGTTTCCGCACTCCGACTCTACTCTGAAACCAGCCGTCTTCTCACTCACATCTTCCGAATCTACGCTGAGCTCTGCCGTTTTATTCACTGATTCAACACTGACGTTTTTTTGCCTATTCGAGTCTAACCACTTCCTCACTTAAGTCAAGGGCGTACTACTACCCTTACATCCCTACTCAACCCGATATTATAGGTACACTCTCACAATGACCTCAGTTCGGTAGTAGGAACTGAGAATTATCAGATCCGCAACTTTACAAAGGAAATTACAATTCTGGACAAAATGAAGAGTTTTCCGATAAGAGGTGTTCTTTTGATATTCAGAGAAAAATGCCATTTTTCAATATAAAAGATAGGATGTTTATTTCATTATAAAGAAGAAGCTATGCCGTTAATAGTGAAAAATAACATCAGGCAAATGACCACCGCGACCACTCTTACAGGACGATATCCTTTTAATGAAATTTTTCATAACAAAATCGCAAAGTGGCTGCCCTATGTCCTCGATAGACTCACGAATTACATCTTTGAGGTCCTGAATCGACGCTGGGATATTGGCGTAGACCTTGTCTGTCACGTGGCCTCATAGGAAGAAGTCACAAGGTGTTGAATTACAAGATCTCGGTGGCCAATTGTGATCACCTCTTCGAGAGATAAAACAGTCCGGAAACTTTTCCCGCAAAAGATCAATGGTTATGTTACTTGTGCGGCACGTAGCGCCGTCTTGTTGAAAGTAAACATTGTCCAAATCAAAGCTTCAAATGTGACATCTACCGAAATAGCGGGCTATTCAAAATAACACCTCTTATTGAAAAACCCTTTATAGCTTTAGTATGGTAAAGCACAAAGGACCCCAAGTTTAGTACCGTTTCAATCGACCACAGTCTAATCTAAGGGATCCTCATTATAACCTAAATATCGAAATTTGCCAAAAGGAAAAAAAACTTATTAACGAATATTATGAGGGAAAGATGAAGTTAAATCCTCCCAATTCATAAGAAAATGCCGAGTCATAAATTTTAATTGACCAGCTCATTCAGCTATTCATATCCCACACCGAGGCGGAAGGCAAAACAATGAACAACACTCCGAATAGTCGATTTTGAAGCGATTATTTCAGGTAGAAGACTTCCTCAAAAATCCCAGATATCATTAATTCATCTCCACTTTCCACCTGCACCGTGGAACTGAATGAAGATTTCGCAATCCAGCGAGCAAACGGAAGATGACTCAAATCTATTCATTGCGCAGCTAAAAGCAATCCTGCTAGACAAATAATACCTCGTTTTACGCCATTAACTCGAAAAAGAGGTCTTTACTTATTCGCACAGGATTCGCCGAATACTCAGTGGTACGTTATACCTTTGCTATTATTTAGGTTCTTATTTTTCTCGTTAAGCACGCATAAGAAAGGAACGCTAAATAAATTAGGCTAATTCGTTCAATTTTCTTGCTGAAGTGTTGCAGCAGTTTTAATACGAAGGAGTCTTCAAATGATAACCTGCAGATCTAAGCTTCGAGTTTCGTTCCGGAATTAAGTTTTTCGTTTGTTTTTTTTGAATATTCGAACTTCATGTCTTTATTCTACTGTAATGTGAAATCACAAGATTTTGCTCTTTTGTTCACAATGGAAAGCTTGGAGAGCTTTTGTTCTATCCTATTCATTAATGCATTCCTCTTTTCTTTTAAAGACTAAACCTACTTGGAGTTTTTCTTTTCGGAAATTATCCTGTTTATGGTGAGCCGTAGGCATAAAATATGTTCTGCTATCCTGAGGTTGCCAATGGAACGAATCTCAGCCATCTAATTCGAAATGGGTTATGAAATGGTAACCATTTTCGCGTCCATGTTGTGGAGGCAAATGGCGACTGGCGAGATATTCAAAAAAGTAAACATTGCACACAACAGTCAACTTCATATATACTCCGTTCACGAAAGCTTGAGCGCATAGTAGGCGTTTATGTAATTTTATCTGAAGTTGCTGTCATAACGTAAAATAAAGTCAACGTTGCCGAATGTACCCGGCCTCGTCAGACGGGGTTACAAGCTATCAAAGAACTCTATGCAATATTGACAACATTGCGTATCAATCTGACAAGGAAATAAACAACATAACCTAAAATTTTAATATACACAATGGAATATGCCAAATTTCCATAGCCAACCGATGACTCAAACTTTCGTGAACGGACTATACATACATTTGAGATTATTGAAACAGTTCAAATAATGTTACAAACGACAAATTACATTTATTTAAGTACAAACCTTCATTTGTTGGAAAGCACTCGTTATTAGAAGAAGCAGTAGCATTATTTAAAATCAATTATGATAAGCTTATTCATGAGATATCGGAAATTGAATATAGTATAAAGTGAGCAAACGCCAACAACGCCAAATGCAAAATCCATTTTAAGTGTCAATTTATTTAGTGAGAAAGAAAATAACTAGAAATCCCCAACAGAATTGCCAACCTATGTCGCCTCCAACTGTTCCCTTACTTCAGGTGCCCCCTCGCTCATAAGCTCGTCTATTTCATACCCCCTTATCTATGAACCCTGAAGGTTGACCTACTAGGCATTCTATATAGAATGACCTTATATCGAAGTGTGCCCAGATACATTTATCTTATTATTTATCGACTGTTACGTCATGAAAAAAATTTCATCGTAAAAAAAAATATACGACGTCATGTTAAACCTGAAGTCGTTAAACCGAGGAATTTTATGGAAACTATGATCTAGAGAACCGGAAAAACAACATTATCATGGAAAATGGCTCAGCTGATAACTACGTTTCATGAGAGGACAGACAGGGAAGTGAAACCATCATAAAACTCGATACAGATAACCTAACGAGAATCCAAATAAAATACGAATACTTTTTGTAAGCAGTGATGTTGCTGGAGAGGAAACAACTCGGTCTGGTGACTGGTGCATTGACTGGTCACCTGTTTAACAAGCATTTGAAGAGAATGGGACTGACGAGCTGCTCCCTATGCCGGTGGTGCAGGAGTACTGATGAAACGGTTGAGCATATTTTGTTCAACTGTGGAAACCTTACTGAGTTAAGGTCAACACACCTAGGAAATCCAACACCTTCTATTCCTATGGTGAGAGGGCCCACTCCTGGCAGGCTCGCGACGGTTCTGTCTTCGTGTCTGAGGAGCTGAGTCTCTATGGAACGATGCGGGTGAACAATGGGCCACTAGGCCTCAGTTCGGCCGGTAAGGCACCGCACAGAGAAGAAGAGAAGTAGTGATGGTCCAATTGCACATTGAGCACAAAATATATTTGCCCGGCTCAATACAAATTTGTCGTTTTGGAACGCCAATGCTAAAATTTTGAGGTTACTCATTGCACCACCTGATATGTTTTTGTCGTAAATGCCGAGAAACTTGAAGAAATGAAGGAGTGAGTAAAAGGAATCATTGAACTTTCCAGCCATATTTTTTGGAAGGAAAATTATCATTCCAGGAAAAGTTCTGAAAACATATCTTAACTACAACCGTGCCAGAATAACTTTTTTCCGCACTGTTTTCGTCTCGGAAATTATCACTCTCCCACAAATTGTGCGGTAAAGATACTTTTCCCGCACACTTTTCGAACAAAACATAATTTATTCGAAATTTCCGGATATAAAAACTTCACTATACATGCTCAAAACTGAGAAGTTACAGCGTCCTGAGGTTTCGCACTTTTAATTTTCTCATGAATTCAGATCAAGAAGTAACTATTAATTTGGTTCTATTGCTACTGGGTCGAAATTTGTAGAACTAATTTTGTCATTTCACGTGAATTCCTGAAAATGAGTCTTATACATTGTAGCACATCCATTACAGTTTTGTGATTAATGCTGATATTCAATACAGACAAAACAGAATGTTACCACAAACGACACCTTGAAGTATAATAAAACAACTCAACAATTACTTTAACTGGAAATTAATTCAAGAAATGCTCGAAATTTGCCCTACCAGATTCCACACACCTTCCAAACCGATGTCCCTTTCAGCTGACCAGTATCATATTGTAACGTTTTGGGGTTAAACAAATTTATTTTGTGCTGTTTGTCCAATTTATCTACACAACTACTTAACACACTAACACTAATTTATTTACAATTACAAACACTATAAGTTTATACCGATTTGGAAATTCACATCGAAAACATACGATATACAAGGCATCAGACAGAGAATTCTTCCCTCCAGTTGCACAGATGAATAGGGGAGATAATCAAGTGCGATAACTGAATGAATTCAACTGTCTTACTGCAATAATCTAGTCTTGTCTCTCTCTTATCGCAGTATGGTAGGGAACCCGCACTTCACGTATAGAATTTTTAATTTGTCAGGCTGCCCGTAATACTCGATTCAAGTATTTACTGTTGCCTACCATACTAAAGAATTATGCTCCTCTAAACGATAAGAGAGAGACAAGACTAGAATAATGAAGTAAGACAACTGAATTCAGTGTGTTACAGCAAGTGATTGTCTCGACTATTCATCTGTGCAACTGGAGGGAAGAATTCTCTGTCTGATCCATTGTATATCGTATATCGTATATGAATTTCCAAACCTGTATACACACTTGCAGATTTATATTCATTTTGAAATAGTTAGGTATAAAGCGCACGATGACAATTGATATCTTAAGGTAAAGCGAAGCGCTCGGAAGGAACGCTTCGTTTTCCGCGGGAGAGGTTTGCATTGAAACAAATGTGTAGACGCTCACCTAGGAGGCGCGAAACGAAGAGTAGCGAGGAGGCGAGTCTTCCGACGCGTGGATCATCTTTAGGGCTCTACCCTTGATCATGCGGGTGGGCGGCATGCAACAAGGATAATAAAAATTTATTGCGGCGTAGCGGTAGAGGGAATTCCATCCGATGCCTGCTCGATGCATTGTTTCGTCCAAGTGTGCAGTTCTCGGCTAACTTACTTTTCGTCTCGTCCAAGTGAGCGTCAACCTTAACTGTAACTGATTATGAGTCTAACGGGCGCTTCTTTAAATACGGGCACGGTCCTGTTCTAGAAATACCTGCACTAGTCAAGAGAATTCCAGACGCGGTTAATAGCGTTTTCCATTGGAAGAATTGGTGCGCAGTTAGTGCGACCCAAGTGCAATTTTTTGTGTTCCATTAGTACAAAAAAACAATGAAATGGGTAGAAAAAATCGAACTCAGGTAGCACTGAGTGCGCACCAGTTCTCCCAATGGAAAAAGTATTCAAACATATTCTTTATCCTACTGAGGAATCGTTAAGAATGTTAAACACCTTAGGGTGCCACCTGCAAAAATATATCTAGGTGTGGAGATTAAAAACAACATTTCAACGATGAATTCTGCTAGAACTTTTGATGCCATTTGAAATAAATTTCCGGTTCAACTCAAATCAGATATTGGCTGTATGGAACACATGGCACCCACTCAAGTAGAAAAAAGACACGTCATATAAAAAGACTAAACCTATCAGAAAACCAAACGGGAATTTGTTGACAGGTGTAAACTCCCATCTAAAAATTTCCGAACGTTCCTCGGAAAGACTCCACTTGACTACAAACTTAATGAAAGGACCGACCGACTATGTTCAAGATAAGTAAGAGAGCGAAGCCACTATTAAAGCCATTGAATAATTCGAGCGCAACGTACAAAATGAATTAATTGGAAGAAAACAGGATGTTGAACTCTGCAAGAGAAAACATCATGAGCCTCGAGTTGAACGAGTAGAGCTTGGGGGAGTTTTCAGCAGCACACTTAATGAAAAACTACATAATTCAGGAGAATCTAGAAGTTTCTTCCAAATGTAATTTTTAAAAAGTTTCGACGTTCTGCGGACATGCACTGATATTTTTTATTAACTAATTGAGTTTCAAATTACACTTGGAAAACTTTCCCTGAACTTTCGTTTTTCGACTTTAAATGTACATTATCAAGTATGAATTGGCCTAATTGAGTTTTCTCGATCGAAAATTTGACACTCTGGGATTACTCTCTTTGGTTACTTAATCTGAATTTCTATTTTCGAACTTCGTCACTTGCAGATAGTTTCGCAGTGATGCATTTAGAAATAAATGAAGATGGTGTAGGGACAAATATGGATGCCAGAGCAGTCATTCACAAAATAAATTTCACTCGAATCGGATATCTTGTCATGGAATTATGAAGATCTTCTTTTCAATATTCCAATCGAATTTTATATGGTTCAGATAATGCGATATTCATTCACAAAATAAGTTCCACTCGAATCTGATCTGATCCAAATTTTACATGAAGCTTATTCTAAGCAAGCACTCGTTTGAGTAGAATGAGCGCTCAAAAAACTTAGAGATCATATCAGTATTGATCAAATAAAACAAATAAAGCTTTATACACAGTGTATCTTAATAACACCGAAAAAGGAGGCGATTCTGTGGTCAAAATGAAGTAAGATATTTGGTATTGAATTTTTCGAAAAACGGAAATGTTATACCTAACCTTTCGAAGATTAACAAGAAAAATTGATTTTTCCCAATTTTTCCTGTATATGGATCAGAAGATACGAAACTGAATATTATCTTAAGGTATTCTTGAAATCGTCTTAGAAATAGGAAATTTATTGGTGATTCACAAATACAACGTTGATTTCACAGGTCACAAATATTGAGATTGTATTCGACAAAAAGCTTAACATGAAAGTTTACACAAAGCCAAGGTCATCTAGAGCAAAATTTGAATATACGTCAACAGAATAAAACTCTTTAGCTGCCAAAATTTTCGGTATTTTGACCTTGAACTAAATTATGGCTAAATTCTTCACACCACCAGGAGTTCATTGCACTGAAGGAGATATTTTGAAGATATCTTGACGGACTGTGGTTTCCAGAAAAAAAGTAAAGAATTCGAATCTGAGAATTGTATTATATTTCGAATAACGTAGTAAAAAATTCAAGGAAAGCCCTGAGCAGGTGCTTCCGAGCACTCGTTAATTGGTTGAGTAATGAAGCTATTAACATTTTTTTGTATAGGACTTGAGATTAACACTAAATATTATATGTATGCAAAATCTCAGCATGATCGCAATTATATTTTGGGAATTATCAAAAACAATGGAATATGTATGCAAAAAACAACACAACAATTCAACAACCTTTTTGAAAATTTGCAAAATCATTCACTACGCCAATTTACTTCCAGAAACTCGATTTTTTCTCATGGGAATATAATTTTTTTTGTCGATTGTAGAATAAAATTTTTTCAGATCATATTAACGGAAGTCCCACAGATTTTTGCGTACTGATTTGGTAATGAACATTCCATGCAAAATTTCAGCTCTTTGGAATTATTCGTAAAAATGGATAATTTGGAAAGAAAATGAATTTTATTTGGATATAGATTTAGAAATTTGAATAAATATATAAGAATATGCACCCTCAAAATAAATTTCACTCGAATCCCCTTCTAGAATGATTTGATTTCGAGAAAGTAATCTATAACGAAGGGAATCTTGAAGGTTAAGAGGAAAATGTTCAATTTCTAATTTCTCCCAGTAGCTAAGAAACTGAAAGTAATAGCGAGTTGAGGTTCTCACTTTTTTTATTTTCCCAAAGATTGAAATCGAGAAATACCAATCAATTTTTTCATGGGCTTTCAGATTGAGAGTTATAGTGCTGAATAATTGAAATCTGGTCATTCTCTGTACAAAAAGATGATCATATTCCTTTTCGATTTAACCTCTTGATTCAAAGAAAGTTCGTTACATAACCTAAGAACTGTGTTTCCTGTCATTAAAGTACTCAATCGATCCTCCAGAAAAACTCAGAATAACGAACGCTTCAGTTTCTAGGCTAGGTTATTTAAGGTTATAAGCTCCAATTGGCATATTCCATGACGATATCAGCAGACAATCGAAGCTGAGCTAAGATAGTAGTGAATGTAAACAATCATTGGAGTTTCACCGAAATTTTTATGAATAATCTGGAAATTAATATGGAATTTAATTAATTTATAACTAATATAGTGTCAGTTGCAGGAACGTCCATTAAATTTAAAGGTCCATTAAACTCTTAATCCTCCATTATCACAAGGAACTAATGGAGGATTAAGGGTTCAATGGACCTTCAAATTTTAATGGACGTTCCTGCAACTGAGCAATAGAGTTTTAAAGATACCTGCCTAAAATCCCGAATATTTACATGCTTTTATCCAAATTATTTATATTTATGGAAAATCGACGGACATTTGCCACTTCTGAGTTATGTTATTTTATGATGATTTTATTGGTTTCGTGTTGTTTGCCTTGTCATGTGAATGAATTGAAATATGTGTTTTATTTTGTAGAGCCTGAAGAAGCAACAAATAAGGCTGCGAAACGTCGCTTGAAGGAGTAACATAGTGTATTATTTCCAAAAACATTCTAATCCCTCGAAATCTTATACAATTCGAAGAAAGAATACGATAGAAACTGAATTCTATATTTATAATTTATTTCAGTTCATTTATATCGTACATGTATACACGTGTATGTGTATGAAGTGAAGTGCAGCCTTTATAATTTCTTGAAATTATAGGTGTTTTAATCTCTTATGTTAGAGCCCCAGTGTTTCTTTATCAGGGAAAATCTTTCTTAACTTGAAGAAATATCACATAAGAATCAAAGTCCTTATGAAATCAGCAGAAGGGCTTGCTTGAAAAACAAATTTGCTGTACCGTCTTATGGTATAAATCAAGAAGATATGTAGAAATATTTTATGAATTCTTTACCAATTCTGCAATAGCTAAGCATAGGTTTTTAAATAATATGTTGTATGTGTACCTTAATATTAAATGATCCTAAGAAGTAAAGAAAGATTGTCGTAATCTGCTGTAATATCAAAACCTCCGATATCAATTCTGGCGTAAGAGGTTAAAGCGACAATATGAATAACTTTTCTATATTTATTGGAGTATCTAAGATACAAGCCTCTCTTTTACTGTCAGTTCCCTTCCAAACTGGTTTTCAAGATATATTTTCATTTGGTTTTCCTGAGGGAAGTGATAACTGTACCCTAAAGTTGGCACTTTTTTCGCCCATAAATTGCATTGGGGCACACAACAGCAGTCATTTCTGATCGAAATCATATTCAAGAGGATAACAGTTTCAATTTTCCCTTAAATACTTTTTCAAAACAAAAGTTTATGAACAATTACGAAATTATTACATAGAGATACGTTCAGCGCTCTGTTTACTACTTCCATCTTGGCTCAATTTCGATTTCCGCTGGTCAGCAGAAGCTGTTAGGTTGGGAGTTGCAGTATTAAGTAATAGAAATCTGGTCAGCCTATACAAAAAGATTATTATATTTTTTTTTCCGATTCATCTTTTTAATTCAAAGAGAAGTCGTTACATAACCTGAAAACTTTTTTTTCGTCATCAAAGTCCCCTATCGATCCCCTGGCAAAGCTCAGAATAACGAACGTTTTCAATAAAGATAATCATTTGAAAGACCGAATCCAACTGTTTCGATTCCGCTCTGAGAGCAGATTTTCTTTCATCCGAAACTTCAAAATGTTTCCACAAATTCAGCTAATTGAATCATTTTGCAGGAACAATAAGCCGGGCCCCTCGGATGGTTGTAATTACAAACTCAAACAAAATGGAAAACTTCTTTCGGAATGAACTGCTATAAGTCATTTTGGACGAAAATGAATTTCTCCTTTGATGAATTACCGACATCGGCCAAGCCGTCTCACTTGAAATTCATATTTTTTTTGCACGAGAATAAATGGAGAATTAAGAATTCAATTAAGAGGGGACTTTATCTCGTTGAGCTCACTGAAAACTAGAAAGAAATCTTTTTTCCGATAGAAATAGATTACTTGTATATAGTCTACCTAAAAGGACTACCTCATGAAAAAATTTATTTCCTAGAACGGAAAGTTGTACTTTTCAGCACGAGATTACCGTTGTTCGGTCAACTTTTCGAGTACTGGGAAGATGCTTTCCGTTCTCATTTGTAAAAGGTTAGATAAATTCCAAAAAAATCTCAATAATTTGTCGCAAATGTCGCAAGCTCATAGAAATTATAACTTCAATGGAAGCGGCGAAAGAGAGAGACTCGTGATGCCAAAAGAAAGATAGAGCTAGTGGTGGCAAGATTAATTGGATTAATTTAATTTTTGAGAATAATTTGTTTTTTGCTTTATATACTAATATATAATATATACCTATTTGAAACACGTCTGAAAAATAGCAAAAAACAAATTATTCTCAAAAAATGAAATCAATCCAATTAATCTTGCCACCACTAGCTCTGTCTTTCTTTTAGCATCAAGAGTCCCTCTCTTTCGCCGTTTCCATTGGGGTTAAATTTCTATGATTGGCTTTCAAATGGGATTTGCAGGCTTTTTGCCACCTCTAGCTCTATCTCTCTCTTGGCATCACATTCTCCGAAAGTGTTGAATGACAGGTCTCATCCATGTAAGGTTAGTATGTATATCTATGCGTAAGCTATTTATGATTATTTATGACATCGGAAAATTATGACAACTGTCAGTGGCTTTACGAGAGGGAAGTCCTTCGAGAATATTTGCTCATTTCTGATGAAAAAGGCCAGATCCAAATGAAACAAGGTATGAGTATCGTTTTTTAATACTTTTATAACGTTTATTACTGAAAATATTTGTTCCAGGAACGATCAAATTAGAAGTAAGTACACTGACAACTGTCAGTGAGTTTACAGGTCAAAAAACCTCTAGGATATTTGCAATTTTGAAATGGAAAACAAATAGATACGAATAAAACAAGGTACGAATATCGTTTTTGAATAGTTTGAGAACGTTTATTAAGAAAAAATATTAAGAAATATTATTTCCAGGAACTCTGAAATTAGAAGGATGAATGAAATTAAAAGCAAGTACTTGACAACTGTCAATTTAAATAATACTACTAACTTGTAACAATTTTACAAGTTAACTGTCAGTTTTACGAGTTAGTGACTTGGTAAAATAAATTTTCTTGATTTATTGTGTTTTTGGAAACTGACGTTTACAAATGAGAAACAAATAAATTAGATTTATGGTGCTTTTGATTATTTTTGTCACGTTGAAAATTTCTGAAAATTTGATCATTTTGAAACGAAAAAGTCATTTAATTACCTGGGTTATTAAAGACAGCGACTAATGGTCAAGATATTTTAATGCGTGAGCGGAGCGAACGAGTTAATAGTTGATAGAGACCAATGAACATTAGTCGCTCGATTAATAACCGAGTTGATTACAAGATTTTTCCGACGATCTCAATATTAATTGTGTATGAATTCTTGATTGAAATATATTTCCAATTTGCACAACACTTACATTTGACATAATAAAATTTCTGTGTCTACGTTGCAGTAGAGTTTGGACATTTCTAGTAGTTCTAGTAGTGCTTCTGAATACTTTATACGGTTGCCATGATCATTGCACATTCAAATATAGCGTAAATTGAGTATTAAAATGGGTCATTAATGTTCAATTTCGTACACATTAGAATCACCTTTTATTTCGAGGTCGGCGGAAATAGTTATTTAATCAACTGGGTTATCAAAGACAGCAACTCATGGTCAATATTCGCTCTGCTCCCACGTTAACAGTTCGAGACCCTTAGTCGCCCGATTAATAATCGAGTTGATTACAAGATTTTTCCGACGATCTCAATATGAATTTTGTATGAATTCTTGATTGAACTACATTCTCATTTTGCACAAGACAAGAAAAATTTCTATGTATCTATGTTCCAGTAGAATTTTGACATTTCTCGAAGTGTTTCTGAATATTTGTGAACGGTTGCCACGAGGATTGCATATTAAAATAGCAGAAATTGAGCATTAAGTGATTCATTAATGATCATTTCGTATACATTTACTTCCACTTTTTATAGATAGATCGACGGAAGAAGCTATGTTTTCAAACGAAATTCATCATTATTGATCAATTTCGTAGACGTTGAACACTTTCGTTTTAGGTAGATGGAAAATTGGCTTTTATTTTGAGCTCGACAAGAAAAAAGTTTTTTATTCCGAATTTATTGTTCAATTTACCTTTTACGTTATCTCATCCCAATACATTATTTTCAATCAACAAAAAACTAATAAGCATCTTTGTTCTTCCAACGGTATAAAAGCTATAAAAATTCCCAAGTTACCTTTCGAGGAGGCTACAAACTGCTTGATTTTTCTGCTGCGAAACCAGATAAACTATTTGAGACCCCTAAGGGCCGTTTTACGTGCGAAATTTTCCATAAAGACGATAAGTTTCTTGCTTGACACAGAACAGGTGCCGTTCCCATTCAGTATATCCCAAACTGGCGAATTTATAACTGTTTCAGTGCCTTTTCTTGTCCTTGAATTACAGTCGATAATAAAATTTCCATCGTGATATTGCCGATGGGGATTGTTTAGAATGATAGTTATACCTATCTTGTGGAAAAACTCTTTGATCGAAATGGTTACTGATATTTTTGAAGAGTAAGCATAACAATTTATTTATTCATTCTGATATATGAATGAAAACGGGAATTCTTTTCAAGAATAATTCTCTTTCGATAATTAGGAATTGAGAAAGCCCTGAGCAGAAACTTTTGAGCGCTCGTTCTTAGGTGGAACAGACAATTACCTCAAAATTTCATATTGGATTTGAGATTCATACCGAATATATAAATGCAGAATCTCAGCACAATCGGAATAACATTCTGAAAATTATTCAAAGAATTATATATGTAAAATATAAATAATTACAAAACATACAATTTTATTTTCGGTAATCCAAACTTGGATTTTTCAAGTAGCAGATACATGGATAGTTTGCATAGGAATAGTATAATACAATCAACGGCAAAATAATCGAGTTTTCTCATTCATAAATATGTTATTTCAAGTCCGATTGGAATGAATTTTTCTTCAATTGTAGGTATGTTAACCCATAATCAATCGCCAGTTTCGAATTTCAAGCAAACTCGGCGTACGTATACACGTTGAAACAATAGTACATTATATACCGCGGGACTGAAGTAGTACATTTAATCCTGAAGGTAAAGTTTATGGCCCGACCGCAGGGAGGGCCATAATTTACCTGAAGGATTAAATGTACTTCAGTCGCAAGGTATATACGATACTTTTCGTACTTCCGGTATGATTTTATTAATTATTTCAATAATTTCAATCAGTTTTTTTTCTCTTCAACTCATTTAATAAACTGTCTTTAAAATAAGTTACCATAGTAACATTGCGTTGTGACAATTATAATTTAGAAACATTGTCATTACTAGTGTCATTGTAAAGAAACATTGTTATTGATAATTATTGGTATCATGAGTGAAGAAGGTGTATCTGATATTGATAAAAGAGCAGCCGAAGTAAGTGAAGAATTGTTACCACCGAAATCTAGAAAACTATAAGAGCAGCAGTACGATGCTTTTAAAAAGTGGTGCCGCTTAAAAAATGTGAGACAACCTACTGAAAATGCGCTGTTAGTCTACTTCAATGATAAATCAAAAGCGGTTTGTGCCTCAACTCTCTGGGCACATTATTCAATGCTGAAATCGGTTATTAACATTAGAGAAGATATTGATATAAGTAAATTTCCAAAATTATTAGCTTTTTTGAAGAGAAGAAATGAGGGATTTAAGCCAAAGAAGTCAAGAATTCTCACGTCTGAGCAGGTAGATCAGTTCTTACGGTAGGCTCCGGATGATAAATATTTAATGCTTAAGGTAAATTTGGAAATTTGTTTATATTCAGAAATTTTCAGAAATCAATTTTTTTGTAGGTTGCACTTATTTTGGGCGTTGCGGGAGCTTGTCGTGGAAAAGAGTTGGTTGATTTAGAAATCGACGATGTGAGAGATTTGGGCGATTCCTTCCTAATTGCGATTAAAAACACCAAAAATAAAATTGACCGAAATTTTGTGATCAAAAATTCAGAAAACAGTGCCATCAGTTTTGGGGCGATATTTCGGAAATATGTGGCATTGCGAAAGACAGGGACACCTCATTCAAAATTTTTTGTTCAATACATCAACAAAGAATGTACTACGCGAGTAGTAGGAAAAAACATGTTTGGTACATTTCCACGGCAAATAGCAGCTTTCTTGAAATTAGAAAATGCGACGTCTTATACGGGACATTGTTTTAGACGCACATCTGCGTCTTTGTTAGCTGATTCGGGAGCAACAATAGACGTGCTGAAGAGACATGGAGGATGGAAATCCTCCAACGTGGCCGAGGGATATATTGAATCGTCTATTAAAATAAACAAAAAATTTCAGATAAAATATTTGGTCAAGTCGCCGATTCGTCCACTATAGTTATGCCACAGTCCTCATTCTCGCTTCCTGTTTCCTCAGGATCTTCGAAACAAACACCAGTTCAATATGAAAAGGACCTATCTGTTACTCGTCAGTTACCCCTGCTGCATTAATCCAGGAAAGACTGGTCAATATGACGAACTGTCACAATATTAATTTGAATATTAACGTTAATTACCATTCTAATTAATTATATTTTTCAATAAAATATCCCTTAAATTCGTTTGTTTGTGATTTATTCGTTCCGGGAGTTTCGTCAATATTTAATCCCGGAGGGATTAAATGTGACACTTTAGTACCTGTCACAAGGGAGTGAAGTTTTCACTTTAGGCCCGGAAGTACGAAAAATCTGTTTTTTGGCCCTAACTCAAGATCTACCCCTGGTGTGTTCCAGTTGTTCTACTGTGTGATTTCTTATTTGATCAGCAAGACGCAGCTTCTCGTGACAATTCCATTCTTCATTAACTACAATAGCTCAATTTTTGTTGAAGATAGAAGTAAAACAATGATTTTCGCGAAGTCGACAACAGTATTTCAACAAATTAAACCTTAAATTCTGACCTAATGAAAATAAACTGAAAACTGAGTCAAAAACATAATACGTTTTTTGCCCAAACGCGGATAACAGGTGCAATTCGTCTCGGAATGTCCTCGGTTTTGAATCAATTAGAGCATGACTGATCTGCTGCAAATTTTCATGAGTTGGTACGCGAGATCGAATTTTTCTCCCAAGAGCATCCAAACATGCCCAATTGGGTTCAAATCTGAGCTTAGAGCAGGCTTGTTTAATTCGTGGATATCAACCTCTGCTAAATACTCTCTGGAAATCTCAACTCACTCACTCAGTTTTCAGTTTATTTTTTTTTAATTTGTGAAAGTACTCTCATAGCCATAGCGAAATTGTTGAGTTTAATGTTTCTCTGAAAACCCTGTCCCTTTGACAAAAATTTAGCTATTGCTATAAACTGAATTGGTGTTTATCGTCAACATATTGTTATAAATATAGGATTAAATTTTCAAAAGAAGATGTGTCTTGATGATGAAATAAGAAATCACACGGTAGAAAAACTGGAACACACCAGGGGTGGTTCTAAAGTTGGGGTAAAAAAAAATTTTGTTTCAATTGAAAGAAAAAATAAATTGAATCAGACTTGAAATAACATATTGAAATGCCAAATGTAATATTGAAAATATAACATTTACTTTGCAAATTATGGCCACTCAAAGAAATAATATTTGGTTCCACATTGAGATACTCTTTCCACCGTCGACTTTTTTTGTTTACGATATTTACGTCAGTTCAAATTCTACAATTTCATTATAGTTTCAGAATTTTCGGAGCAAAGTTGAAACCATTCAAGAAGTATTCACCAGAGTTTTATTGGTGGCAGAATTGCTGATAAACACTCGCCTGTGCAGAAGTAGCATTTGATTAAAAACAAATGAATATGCAGCAGTCGAACTTTTTTAATCTGAAGCTCATTACGAACTTTTTCCCATATTTTCATGGCGATGTTCGATATATGCACATCGGTGCATTCATTTTCAGTGCCCATTTTATTTTTGGAAAGTCGAACAATAAGCGTGTGCTTTTGTGTAGAGTTACATTCAATGGTTGGTCAGAAAATTTGGATGTTCCCGCATTTTTTTGCTATAACAGGTTATCATAACAATTATTTACTTGCAAAAATTTGAGAACTTCCTGACGTGAAGTTAGTGCACTCTTGTTCATATTACAAAAACTATTGATTATATTCGAGCTTGTTCCTGAAAACTGTTCGTTTTTTCAACTTCTCTAATGAAATCTTGAAAATTCCTTATTTCAGAAGTTAATAAATTTTACGTCCAGCTACCGAAAAACCACAATTGAAGAAAGAAGTAATTTACAAACTTAAACGTTTAAGAGTAAATTTTGATGAGAAAGTTCATTTCATAAATCAATAAGAGGGCTCTCAAGATATTTGAATTTTAACAATCGTTTTTCCAGTATAAACACATCATATTGAGCCTCAGTCGAACTGGTAGTATTTTTCAACTAACAGTTTCTGTATTTATACGCGTTAATTTGAACAAAATAATTGACTTCATAAATGAAAGTTAGAATTCTATATAGGTAATTGTCATTTGTTAACCCATTTAAACCACCGTCCTTTTAAAAGGACATCAGAAAAAGACACCTGTAATTCTAATACAGGTACCGCAGCATTGATGGAACTGATAGTATATGATGACAGATACACTAATCAAGATGAAGTTTCGTTAGTTTCAGTGCCGATTGAGAATTCGTAGGTGAATCTTGAATATTTGTGAAACTATTTTTCCGAAATTTGAGGGATTAGTGATTGGATGTGAGTTTTGGTGAATTTAATGGTATTTTGAACAATTTTCTCATGATATTGCTAATCTTTAAATATGTTTGAATGTGTTTTCTTCATGGGCTATCTCTAAAATTCATAACAATATTCATAGGAGAAAATGGCCGTCCCTTCAAAAGGACGGTAGGAATATACACGACTTTTCATACTGATTTATGTTTTGTTCATCAGGAATAATTATTATTGGCGAAAGCCGTTATCTTTGGTTGAATTGATGTAAGAATTGAAAAATGACGATGATATTGAAGTTCCTAACAGTATTTCAATTTTTCCTCCTGAAAATGCTAACGATGATTGCGACACAGATTCTGAAGATGAAAATGGAATCGAACTGAATAACTTACCAGGTTCTCAATGGAGAAGTGAAGTGAATGTTTTTTTTTCAAGCTGATGAATGGGATACTGAAGACGAAAGACCGCTATCAGAATTCGTGGAACGAAAACCAAAAATGGTGAAGCAGTTCACTTACAGCCAAAATGATTTCAATTGTAACTCCTTTAGTTGGGAGAACATTTCATTTATCCCAAATAATGCTTCAGTATCGATGAATGTATGGTACCATATTATGGTCGTCACACAGGAAAGCAATTTATTAGAGAAATACCGAGACGTTGGCGTTACAAAATTTGGGTTGGTGCTTTGCGATTAGGTTACATTCTAAATTTTGATCCCTAACAAGGCTCGTCAACTACTCTTCCAGAAAAATATAAGCATCAGTGGTTTTGCAATATGCCGATGTACTGAAAAAGTTTTCTCACATCCCATTCCATTTATACAATTTCGACAATTATTTCCAAGTATGATAGCTGGACCATCTGGCAAATTTCATATGCCAGAAATGTCATGTGGGCCTTCATCTAAAGAATTGTTTTATAAAATACCATACGAAATAATTGTGATGTTTGTTCGTTTCAAAAAAATTAATAAATAATGCACAATATTCCGTATTTTTTCATATGATATAATAAAGTTCCTAGAGTAGTGTTTAACCCTACCGTCCTTTTTAAAGGACAGGCGTTTTGGGATAAATAAACATTCCAGAATTTTTTGATATTTTTTCCTGTTGAGTTATCCTGAAATAATAAGTTATTTTCAGAAAGAAATATTATTTTGCGATAAAAATAGTTTCAGGGTTAAATGATGAGAAAGTTCATTTCATAAATTAATAAGAGGGCTCTCAAGATATTTGAATTGGAACAATCGTTTTTCCAGTATAAACACATCATATTGAGCCTCAGTCGAACTGGTAGTATTTTTCAACTAACAGTTTATACGCGTTAATTTGAACAAAATAATTGACTTCATAAATGAAAGTTAGAATTCTATTTAGGTAATTGTCATTTGTTAAGTAACATTGTCGCAGGAGAGTTTGAAATCTGTTATTAGTCTGGAAAAAATAAAAAGTCTGTCAACTTGAAATTCTTGATGATGGAATATTCATTCGAATATTATTCGTGGCATTTCCATCATATTTGCTAATTATGTTCAACGTTTCGGCCAGCAGTCGTCAGGAGAAACAATTAAGTCTCATTTCAATTTTCAGAAAATAAACTTTCATCGTCGTTTGAAAATGTTAATCATTTCTGACAGTTTTCAGAAAAGAATAATCGATTTTGGATTGCATCAGTGGTCAAACAAACTTATTGCAGCTAGATATTATTGAGATCAACAGACGTTTGCATGATGGGGTTTTCGGTTACTGACCTGAAAACTGATCTTCAAGAAAAGGCTGTATCGACATCATTTTTGGATGAAAAAACGATATGATTACCAGCAGAGTTGATATTCTTAGGCTAGAGTAACAGCTACGAATATGATATAACTGTTTTTTTTAGGTTTTTCAGACCTGAACTGCATAAAATAATTTATAAACCGCGGGACTAAAGTTCTCTCAAAAGAACGGTGAAACCTTTTGCCTCGGAATTAAAAGTGTCACTTAAGTCCCTATCTTCATAATAATTCACTAGTACTTCCTCAAACGGTGAACCATGAAAAGTTCAAGACCGTTTCTGTTAGAAGTCAGCTATAGACACTTAAATACTATGTATTTAGCTGTTTCTGCTTCACACAGCATGCAAATTTCATCTGTTGACTTTTCCCTACGTAACAAAATATATTTGACCTGACAGTAACCCATCAACGGTCCGACCCTGTGCTTCTAACAGTTTTAAGAGCCGTCTGCTATAATTTTTTTTGACTGAGTAAGTCCAGGGTACATTTATATCTTAAACGATTTATTGGATGAACACCGAATTTTTTTCTTGCCAGTTTGTAAATGACTGAATCTAGGGCAATCATCTTATCAGATGACGACGATGACATCTCTAAAGACCCGTATCCAGAGTGCGAGGCTGCTCGCTACGAATGCATTCGCAGCGAGCAGCCTCGCACTGTGGATACGGCCTTTAAAGCTCAATGTCTCGAACAGAACTGCCGGTTTCTATCTACAACTGCAACTTGTGTGTCCCCCATAAGCGCGTGGAGCCGGTACCTATCGGCGGCGGCTGCCATTATTTGTTTAACCTGCTTTTACTCTGTACCTGCACTTTTATTGGTTCTAGTCAATCTCACAGAAAGGCTCAGATGTAGCAGATGTTAAACCTTGATGCATTTTTTGTAAGTTTATCAGCTTTTTCATTTCCCTCAACACCACAATACTATGGCACCCAAAGTAGAATCGTTTCATTGCATCTGTTGCTTCATGGTGTTTCAGCACTTCTAGGTCAGCAGAGACCACTGACAGTGATTGAGTGGTTTAAGATCAATCTCGGCTCAGAATCAGAAACTTACAGATGTTCGAGCGAAACTATAACGCGCTATTGGCCAGGAACACAAGCGCAAAAATAGCAATTTAAACAAGTATCAAATTTTCCCATAATGATCAATGTCATGAAAGTATCTGACTTCACGTCTACCCTTTTTTATGAATTTTCCGTTGGAACAAAGCGATGGGTGACAAATTATCTATCTCGATACAACAGGATTCCAATATTTCGATTTGAAATCCGAGATCGGAAAGTAATCTGGTATTTCAGGCAACGCACTGGCGAACAAATTGAATATTTTCAATTTCCCAACAATCTGCCTGACAACACTGACATAATCCGGCGTGGCCGGCTGGTCAGAAAGCATCCATTGGTTTTTTTCGGTTGTTTGTGTGTTATTGAGTTGCATGATATTCTGCGAACCTATTGAAAACGTTCCATTTCATCTGGCTATAATTTCTGATATTACCGAATTGCCGAATGGAAAAACAAACGTATTCGTTTTGCGGTACGTTCCATGCTTTATGAAAATAAAAAAGGATTGCCTTTTGTACACACATCGTCAAAAGACCCCCTATCAACTCTCAACTTGTTTAATGTAACATCAAAATTTTTTGAGTGTGGAATCTTCTCTTTCTTGCCAATTAACTGAAGACTTTGAACCAGCAAAACATTTCTTGTTTTGGAGAATATACAAACTTCTTCCCCTCAAGTTGAAAAGTCTTGGCATCTGTGGCGATAGTGTGATGTATAGAAGTTTTTTTATTATGGGTCGATTACATTGAGCTACTTTACAAGCTGCTACAGAGCGAATTGAGGAGCTGATTGAATTCGCTCAGTATAATAGTGTTCACAAGCCAACAATCTGATTGTAAAAAGCTGCGTCTACTTTACACGCTAAATCGCTGGCGTTTTGGCATGTAAACAAGCCGTGTGTAATCACAGTTGCTACTAAACAATCTTTGAGTTCGCATCTAGATCCTTGACAACGATACAAACATAAACCTCACGAGAATCGTTAGATTATTGGCTACTCAGAGAAAATACAGTTTGTTTGTAATCATCACAATCTCACAAGGTAATTCACTCGTTTCTAAATTCGCTCAGTAGCAGCTCGTAAAGTAGTAATCGACCCATTTGAAAGGGTCAATTTCGGCTTACCACCCGAAAACGAAGGACGATAGAGCCATGACGGCACAATGAGTTTCTAGCAAAGGAACTCAATGTGCCATTCATATTTCTTTATCTCATTGGGTTAAAAAGTTGTAATTCAGCGATCACTAATTCTGGTCACCTGTACACATATCTTGGTAACCTGATTTTTCTCGAAAAAAGATGAATATTTTTTTATTCCGTTGACGGTATTTGGCACAAGTCATTGTTGACTTGAGATGTTCATAAAAGTCGGAGAGATGGATTAAGACGCCAGGCGTCGTGGCGTTATCGAGAATTTTTTCTTTAAAAACATATCTTTTTTATTGCGTCATTCGAAAGATAATTTAATTCTAAATGCTTCATCTCATTACCACATTTTTCTATTTCTTACCGTCAGCGACCTGCAGCGTGTTTTATGTTAATTCTATTCTATTTATTTTTTCTGTATTGTGATTGCCTTGATTTATAGACTATGATTGTGTTTCTTAAATCTAAGAGACTTTGTGTCAAACTGTTTTTAATCATTATATTCATCAAATATTATATTTCATAATAATGAACATTTTTTCAACAAACCGGCCATTATGATCCATACATAGAGTATGTATAATACATATATCTCTTCCTTATTTCATTATACCTAAGTTACTTTGGCCAAAATATTAGGGTCCACTTTAACAAAGTTACTTAAAATGAACTAAAGAAAAGATATAATTTATGTATTAATCATAATGACCGCTATATAGAACATATGATTCAACATGTTGCATTTATTATTAAGAAAATGTTTATTGATACAAAATATAATATTCGATGAATATAATGATTGAGAACATAGATTTATAATACTAACTATAGTCCGTTCACGAAAGGTTGAGCCGTCGGTTGGCCATGGAAATTTGACATATTCCACTGTGTATATTAAAATTTTAGGTTATGTTTTTTATTTTTTGTTAAATTGATACGCAATGTTGTCAATATTGCACAGAGTTCTCTGATAACTCGCAAGCTCGTCGGACGAGACCGGGTACATTCGACAACTTTGACTTTATTTTACTTTATGACAGTAAATACTGCCAACTTCAGATAAATAAAGAAACGCCTACTATGTGCTCAACCTTTCGTGAGCGGACTATAGATGGCCTGTAAAAAATTTTTAGGCAAACGGCGGCCATTTGCAGTTTGGGGTGAATTTGAGAGTTGTCAATTTTCAACGAATTGAAATATTAGAATGACCGACAATACGCCGTGTTCAAGGGAACTATAGTGTATAGTATCATAATGGTATATTATTTTAATAACTAATCATACGAATCGGAAATATTTATTATTTAATATAGACCGAAATGTCAGTGTTCACAGAACAATTATATACAGAGTTCGTTTTTCATCATTTCTTTCAAAGGAACGTCTATGTTTCAATCAAAATTCGAGCACAAATGGCATGTTACGTCCGATAGCTCAGTTTTATTTGAGAGAAATGTGGACTGTATTATCGCGTAATGAAGCTGGAGCAACAGCGAAATGTATGAATATAATAAAAATATTAAATTTGCGGTCAACAGTGATGACTTACCAAAATGATCGTCTCAGTGGTGGTGAAGTTATCTCTGCTCCTAAATCCCAGCTCTTCACAGGGACCCTTGGCTGCGGGAAGTCTACTCCAACTTTTGGTGTTCAAAATGCGGTGTTGAATAAACACAAAACAATAGCGAAAGCGGAAATATTCAAATGCGACTCAATATACAAGAGTTTTCAAATGCGGGTTATATCAAAAAGTTATGCGGAAATATCAAAAATATAAGCGAAGAAAACAACAATAATTATAGCGGCTGAATTCTTATTCATACAAGATACGTACTAGCGTCGA
Source organism: Propylea japonica (assembly GCA_013421045.1). Classification (NCBI taxonomy): domain Eukaryota; kingdom Metazoa; phylum Arthropoda; class Insecta; order Coleoptera; family Coccinellidae; genus Propylea; species Propylea japonica. The sequence goes on along the minus strand of CM024242.1, from coordinate 44,334,298 downwards.
GAACATACTGTTTTCAGGCGTTTTAATCCCAAGTCACCAATGTTGACTTCGTTTACGCGTAAGCTTATGACATTTAGCCGTTGCTCAAACTTCATTTTATATTACGACCAAACATTCTCCGGCCACGAAAAGTGACAAAATAAGTTAAAATCGGTGAAATTGTAACATTGGTTATAGGTAGATGGATTGAATACGCGCTTTCAATGAAAAAAAATAACTATTTTTAATCTATAAACTATATAAGAAAATCTATATTGAATTATATATTAAAGGATGAATCAAGTTTACAACGAATGAACTTTGTTCAAGTTTCAATTGGTAGGGGACATAATTTTACAACAGGTCTCATTAGGACGCCACTTTTGGTTTTGACGGTAGCAACACGGCAATTTCCGTCGGGCGCATTCGACAATGTCAGAATTCTTCCAAGTGCCCACTGACAAGGCGGAAGCCTCTCATCCTTAATGAGAACTAAGTGACCAATTTTGGGCGGATTTTCATCAGATGAAAACCATTTGCAGCGTTGCTGCAACGTATGTAAATATTCACGATGCCATCGCTTCCAAAAATCCTGCTGAATACGCTGGAGGGATTGCCAACGGCTCAGACGATTCAAAGGGAGTTGGGAGATATCAGGATAGGGAAGGGCATTCAGAGGTTCAAGGGTGAGAAAATGACCAGGTGAAAGTGCGGATACATCCTCAGGATCTGAAGATAAGGCTTCCAGAGGTCGCGAGTTCAAAATAGCCTCAATTAGGCATAGAACTGTATAAAATTCCTCGTAGGTGAGGATTTGAGCACCTATAACTCGAGTCAAATGAGTTTTGACGGACTTGACTCCCGCCTCCCATAAACCACCCATATGGGGAGCTGAAGGTGGATTAAAGTGCCACAAGATATTTTCCTGTTCAGCCGCCTGTTTCATCAACTTGTTCAATTCCCGACTTGCACCAAGAAAATTGGTACCACAGTCAGAGTACAAGTGACTCACTCTTCCTCGACGGGCGATAAAGCGTTGGAGAGCAGCTAAAAAGGTCTCCGTGGACAAATCAGTAGCCAATTCTAAATGGAGAGCTTTTGTAGCGAAACATACAAATAAACAAATATAAGATTTTGTAGTTTTGACACCTCTATGACGGCTAAATGTTATAGAATATGGACCTGCGAAGTCCACTCCACTACTACTGAATGGTTTAACTTGAGAGATTCGTGATGAAGGAAGTGCGCCCATCGGAGGGTGATAAGCGTTGGGTCGCATTTTGAAGCATTTAATACATTTGTTGATTACTGAAGATATGGCTTTTTTACCACTAAGAATCCAAAATCTTTGGGCTATAAGAAATCTAACTGTGCGTAGACCGGCATGTAGATATTTCTTGTGATACATGTCGATGACCAGAAAAGTCAAAGTACTCTTTTTGGGTAAGAGCATAGGATGTTTCGATTCAAATGTTAAAGAAGATGATTCGATTCTACCACCGACCCTTAATATGCCATCTTTATCTCGAAAAATATTCAATTTTTTAAAATATTTGGGAAACGTTTTCCTTTTAAGTTCAGCGGAAAATGATTGTTGTTGCGTCGCTTTGACCAAGTAAAGCAAAGCTTCGTTCAATTCAATGAGCGAAATATTTCCGGAGCGTTTTGTACTTTTTTTTGTATTATTTATAAAGCGAAGTACATATGAAAGTATCCTTTGAATTCTATTCAAAGATGATATATTTTCAAGTAAAGAAAATATTACACTATTAGAAGAGTTATCTGGAAAGTTTGAGAAGAAATTATTCACTTCTAAATGAGCGGTTCTGTCACAAACGGAAGTCGAAGGACAGTGTTTGAGTGATATGGGCAACTTTGGTGGTCCATTGAACCATATGGATTGAGAAGCAAACTCTGATGGAAGTAAGCCTCTAGACCCAGGATCAGCCGGGTTATTTTGTGACTCGATATGGTGCCAAGAAGCACTGGGTATCTTGTCTTGTATATGGGCTACCCTGTTCGAAACAAAGGTAGGCCATCGATGCGGCGCTCCCTTGACCCAATCAAGGGTAATTTGAGAATCAGTGAACGCAAATACATTTTCCAAACTTAAGGAAGTATGGAAAGTATTGAGGCAAAACGAAAGAAGATTTGCCAACAATACTGCACCGCAGAGCTCAAGGCGTGGAATGGTGATGCGTTTGAGGGGGGAAACCTTAGTTTTGGCGCATACAAATTTAATAAGTTCAGAATTTTTCATTTTTATGCGTATATAAACAACTGCGCAATAACCTCTTTCTGAGGCGTCACAAAATCCTAGAAGTTCATAGGATTCTGCTAAAGGCGTGAGGAGTTTACGAGGAATCTTAATTGAAGATAAACTCGAAATATCAGATTTGAAAGCATCCAAGACCCTAGCAATATCTGCAGGGAGCTCATCGTCCCAAGCAACACCTGACGACCAAACTCTTTGCATAAGATGCTTAAGGAGAAATGTTACAGGTGCGAGAAAACCTATTGGGTCATAAATGCGAGCTATTTGCGAAAGTAAATTACGTTTCGTTGAGAAGTTATCAGGGATTTCTACATTAAAACGAAAGCAATCTTGTGGTGGATCCCACTGTAAACCTAAGACCTTGAGAGAAGTGCATTCATCATGTTTATCAAAAGAGCGTGGATCGACTGACAGATGAGAGGACGGTATATCAGATAGTATTGATGGACTATTGGAGGAAAATTTCCTCAATTCAAAATTACCTTTTTTGAGAAGATTAACCAATTCGTTAATCAAGGATTTGGCACCTTCCAATGTGGAGCTTCCACTGACAACATCGTCCACATATGTATCCTCAAGCAACGCCTTTGATGCAAGAGGAAAATTGGCACCTTCATCTGTGGCTAATTGAACAAGGGTTCGCAATGCAAGGTATGGTGCACTGTTAACACCATAAGTGACCGTCAACAGACGGTAATCCTGAGGATCCTCATCAACAGAGAATCTCCAAACTATACGCTGATAGTCAGCGTGTTCTGGTTTTATGCGGATCATACGATACATCTGCCGAATGTCGGCACAAACAGTGTATTCATGCAAACGAAAGCGTATTAAAATTGAAATAATATCTTTCTGTAGTTTTCTACCTGTGAGTAGATGATCATTTAGTGAGCCTTGTTCTGGCTGAGGAGATTTTGCGGAAGCATTGAATACTACTCTTATTTTCGTTACATTATTTTGGGTTTTAACAACGCAGTGATGGGGAAGGTAAAACGAATTTGAATGAATAGAGTTGCGAGGAACAAGTTCCATATGATCTGATTCTATATAATCTCGCATGAATTCAACATAAAGTTTGTATAAATCTGGCTTCTTGATAAGCCTGCGTTCAAGACAAAAGAAACGAGTTAGCGCTAGTTCACGCATTCCCTTGAATTCGGGTAAAATATTTCGGAATGGAAGTGATACGACGTAACGACCCTGATCATCACGGTAGTGTTGATCTGAAAATATTTGATCACATAATTTGTCATCCGTTGATAACGGTTCTATTGAAGGAACAGAATCAAGTTCCCAAAATTTTTGTAAAGAAATGTCAGACAAAAATTCTGAGCATGAAACAAAAAATGTGGAAATAGGTGCGTTCTGATTGATTTCAAATTTACCCATCAAAATGTACCCAAGAACAGATTGAATCGCGTCAAGCTGACCGGACTTTCCTATGATTTGTCCAGGCAATAAAATTTTTGAAAACACATCTGCGCCTAATAAAATATCAATGGTGCCTGGCATATAAAACCTCTCATCAGCCAATTTCAGATGAGTTAAATGAGACCAAGCAGACTCAGGAACCGGATGAGCAGGTACCCTGTCACAAACCTGATCTAAAACAATTGCGTCTGTCAAAATAAGTGGTTCCTTCAATTGTAATGGGCGAAACATCAAAGTTAATGAACCATGTGTTGTGTTAGTTCTCATGGAACTCAGACCTTTTACTTCGACATCAACCCTGTGGCGAGGTAAACCTAACAAATTCGCAGCTTTTCTGCTGATGAAAGAAGACATAGATCCGCTATCTATCAAACAACGGAATACATGAAATTCTCCAAAATTATCTCGTACTTCTATTAAAGCCGTGGATAAAAGTACTGTGGATGACTTTCGGCAAATACCCGCAGCCGCTGTTAAGACTGCTCCGTTAGCAGAACTAGAAGTTAAATCCTCTGAATCAACAGGAGATTTATCGGAAGATTGACCCAAGTGTAGTAGCGTGTGATGTCTGTCATGACATTTTCGACAAGTGGTTACTGACTTACATGATCTCAAATCATGAATACAGCTCAAACAATTAAAACATAAGTGTTTTTGCTTAGCAAACGCATGGCGTTCTTTAGGTGTTTTTTCCAAAAACTGTGAACAGGAATGCAACATATGATCTTGTTTACAAAGTGAACAAACAGGAATATTTTTTGAGCGTTGGTTTTTATTATCATTAGTGAAATAGGTATCAATCCGTTGTTTTACATTAGAAAAAGATTTATTTTGAACAGAAGATTTATATGTACTATTTGAACTATGAGATGTTCCGACGGTATCCATTGCAGTGCAATATTTATTAAGAAATTCAATTAATGTTTTGAATTCTGGGATTGAGGATGAACCATGTTCGAGTTCGAAACGCGCTACAGTAGCGTTATCTAGGCGTTTTATCAAAAGCATGAACATGATAAAATCCCAAGACTCAACCGGAAAATTCATATTCTTCAAAGCAGCCAAATTTTCAGTAAACGTATTTATTAATTTACGAAGTGCGGTATGATTATTACAATTGACTCTAGGCGTCTGTTCAATTGCGTTCCAATGAGCTTGAGCTCTCAACCTCTCATTAGAAAAACGATTAATAAGTGAATCATATGCAATTTGGTAGTTTTGCGAAGTCATAGGTAATGTGCGAACTAAGGACAAAGGGGGTCCTTCCAAAGAAGAAATCAAATAGTTAAATTTTTCAATTTCTGTTAGCGAAGAATTGTTATGAACTAAAGCATCGAATACATCAAGATATGTCACAAATTGCGTGTAATCTCCTCTGAATTTTTTTATTTCTATTTGTGGAAGACGAACATTAGGCGTAGAATTATTAGGTGAGCAAGTTGCTAGACTTTGCTTCCGAGACAAAACAGATTGCGCAGAAATATTCAAAGATTCCCCATTTGGATCGAACAATTGTGTATAAATTGTTTTAGCGGAAAAGTAACTGTTCTGAAAGTCACTTCTGATAGACTCTTCCAAAGTCAGATCAGCATCATCACTTTGTAAAAGAATACTAGTCACTGTCTGATGTTGCTTATTAAATTCTTCACGAACTTCATCGATTTCAGTGAATCGAATTCTGAAGGAGGTTCTAAGTGACGCATCCGAAACTGCTTTATTAGCCAAATCAAGAAGTGAAGTCAGTTCAACTATACAAGAAGTTCTTATGAACTTAGCCCTTTTCAGTTTAAAATCCGTCATTTTCGGATTGAATAGAGAAATTCCAAGAAACTATTTAATTTTAAATGAAAACAATAGTGTAAAAATGCGTAATATATCGAATAAATTAAATTCAATAATAGCGATCAGTAATTATTACGAAGAATTACGATTTCAAAAGAATATGCATAAACGATGTCACTTTATATGCGTTGAGTGCAGAGTATTGAAATTCGAACAATGTGTCGATTTCGATAAGCGATTTTTTGCGTTCGTCGAATTCAGATGCGTGAATGTAAAAAATATGCGTATAAACAAGAAATTAATTAATGAATCTGAAATTATGCAAAATCAATGAAAAGAAAATTCAATATTCGGCTCGATAAAGGACCAATGTTACGTCCGATAGCTCAGTTTTATTTGAGAGAAATGTGGACTGTATTATCGCGTAATGAAGCTGGAGCAACAGCGAAATGTATGAATATAATAAAAATATTAAATTTGCGGTCAACAGTGATGACTTACCAAAATGATCGTCTCAGTGGTGGTGAAGTTATCTCTGCTCCTAAATCCCAGCTCTTCACAGGGACCCTTGGCTGCGGGAAGTCTACTCCAACTTTTGGTGTTCAAAATGCGGTGTTGAATAAACACAAAACAATAGCGAAAGCGGAAATATTCAAATGCGACTCAATATACAAGAGTTTTCAAATGCGGGTTATATCAAAAAGTTATGCGGAAATATCAAAAATATAAGCGAAGAAAACAACAATAATTATAGCGGCTGAATTCTTATTCATACAAGATACGTACTAGCGTCGAGAACATACTGTTTTCAGGCGTTTTAATCCCAAGTCACCAATGTTGACTTCGTTTACGCGTAAGCTTATGACATTTAGCCGTTGCTCAAACTTCATTTTATATTACGACCAAACATGGCATAAAACATCAAAATATTTGTGGTTCACCCCAAACTGCAAATGGCGGCCATTTGCCTCACTTTTTTTCTACGTGACAGTAAGGAAGTTCGACGTCCAGTTAGTACTATAGGTCCATGATTGAGAATAGTTTGCCACTAAGTCTCTTCGATTTTAAGAAACACAATCATATCTATGTTTCTAAATCAAGGCTTACTGTCACAATACAGAAAAAAATAAATGGAATAGAATTAACATAAAACACGCTGCAGGTCACTGACGGTAAAAATAGAAAAAAAATGGTTTTGAGAAGAAACATTCAGATTAAATTATCTTTCGAATAACACAATAAAAAAGGTATGTTCCTGAAAAAAAGTTTTTGAAAGCTCCGCGACGCCTGGCACCTTAATTACTTTTTTCGATTTTATGCACATCTCAAGTCAACCTTGTATTCTGTCAAATACCGTCAACAGATTAAAAAAATATTCATCGATTTTTGAGGAAAATCAGGTTACCAAGATGAGTGAATCACCCTGAACATATTGGTTGTCATATATCCAAAAGACAGGACAATAATAAAAAAGAGTATATATTCAATGCTGAAAGGCTTCGACCGACTACGATGCAGACTGGTTTATGCATGAACTCCACGTTATTCCTTCATACAGCTGTGATTTGGACGAGTGGTCCCGAAGTTATGGATTCTTTCCAGTTTTATTTCAGAAAACTTTATTGGACACGTTTGATACACCGTTTCAAATAAAACGAGGTTCTTCATAACTTCCCGAACCCTTCGCCGATGTTCCAACATTTATATACGTTGTGTTTTGCACAGTTCTTCAACGAGGTGCTGGCATGAAAAATTGCTGTTTTCTGGCAATTTTATGGAAGTTTGTATTTCGAATGATATCTATGACCTCAATATGGCCATGATATGTTCATGAATTTTTCATTGCGCCGTATATGTGGTTTATCTTGAAAAATGAACTGTTATATCAAATGGGGGTAGAATAGTCGATGGCACTCAATTCAGGTTTATACGAAAATAATAAAATATTTTCGTTGGTACTTTCAGTTTGTGCTGATGCTGCTTATAATACAGGGTGGGCAGAGAAACTCGATTGCTCAGAATTTTATGATAATATAATTTCTCTTTCTGCATTATCAAGTAAAACATTCAAGGTATATGTTTAAATAGCTTAAAATATGAATTGTGTTCATTTTTGCCACTCTCATGATTGTACTCAAGGATGAGTCAGTGAAGTTGATTCCGAATCAGATTCAAAAATTAACAGACCGTTCAGTCGCACGAAAGACAGGTTGGATTTGGGTTTGATAAGCGGAGTGGTGTATTATGTACCATATATTGATTGTGAACATGTGGGCTAGACTTCACGGCAGTTGCAGAGAAGAATGAGCCAGCACAAGAATGACCTTAAAAATCCTGATACAACTAGTGCTCTTACCAAACATGTCCGAGGTAGAGAACAAAGAATGAATATTGGTGCGTTTAAGGTGTTGAGGAAAATAAAAAGGGACTGAAAATTTCACATATTAAGAAGTGTTCAAATGATATGAATAAACAATTTATAGTAAATACACGGAGTACAAATTACGTAAATATGGTGGTTGTGGTAGAAATGATCAAACAGCAGTTTGCTGACCAGGAAAGTCGAAGACAAGAAGAAAAGGAACGTCGTCAGAAAGAAAAACAAGAGGATGAGGAACGTCGTCAGAAAAAAAAACAAGAGGATGAAAAGCGTCGTCAGAAAGAGAAACAAGAGGAGAAAGAACGATGGGAACAAGAGAAAAAAATATTTCGAACAGATATTCCAGAAAATTGGAGAACAATTTACGCCGAAACAACGCTTCAAAAGATGATGACAGAATGGAATACTAATAATTCAGAATTGTCCTCGTACAAAAGTACAGCCACTTATATCATGAAGGTTTCTGACGAACAACAACAGTTGCTTCACGATCACATTGTGTTGACTCAGCAGTTGTCCTTAAGGCTGTTCAAGGGTCCATCAGAGAAACAAATTGATGATTGAGAAGAGTCGTTGAAAGTAACAGCTGCGGTTATCGAAAAGTGGATAGACGTTCAGAAGCAATGGATGTACTTTGTGCCTATTTTCACTTGCGCAGATATAACAAATCAGCTTCCTCTCGAAAGCAAAAAATTCAAGTCAATAGAGGGAACGAGGAGAAGGATCATGAAATCGGTCTATGTTGTGTATTATTAATAACCGAGTTGATTACAAGATTTCTCCATTGACCTCATTATGAATTGATTTTGAATTTTTGATTGAATCACATTCTTATTTAGCACATACATTTGAAATAATAATTTTTTTATGTTTCTATGTTCCAGTAGAGTTTTGATATATCTCGTATTGCTCCTGAATGCTTCTTGTTCGGTTGCCCACGACAATTGCATTAAAATGGGGAATTAATGTATTAATCTTGTATATATTAAACTTCCATTTTTTTTGAGTTCGACGGAAAAACAGCACAAATTGAACATTTAAATGGGTCATTAATGTTCAATTTCGTACACATCGAACTAAACTTTTATTTCGAAGTCAACGAAAACAACAATTTTTAAGTACCTTTTACGTACAGAAACTGGGAGATTGGATGATGTTGTAATTTCCCAAATGTAGATTTGATTTCGGCTCGTGACTCGAAAAAGGCAGGAAAGAAGAAGTTTACTGCCTCCTGAGTTTCTCGGTTCAAACAACCATTTTTCCAAGGACCTCAAAATGAAAGGTGAGTTTAATGTGTACGGAATTGAACATTTTGATTTTACGCTATTTTAATGTACATGGGCAACCGAACACAAAGCTTTCAGAAGCAATAATACGAGTATGACAAAACTCTTCTGGAACAAAGAAACCAAGAAATTGTATCATTCCAAATGTATGTCTTGTGCTAAATAAGAATGTATTTCAATCAAAAATTCATTCGTAATTCATAACGAGGTCAACGAAAAAATCTTATAATCAACACGTTCATTAATCTAGCGAATAAGGGTGTCGAACTATTAACGCGTGACCGGAGAGAACGCGTTAAAATATCTTGACCATTAGTCACTACCATTAATGACCTAGTTGATTAAATGACTAATAATGTGCGATTTTCATTTTGTGTATCCCTCAAAATCGAAAAGTTGTAGTTCAGGGATCACAAATTCGCACCCTTTACAAGTAGTTCATTCCACACTAATCAATCTCGAACAATTTTCATTCAAAATCAAGAAATTATTGACATTTGTTTGGAAAAGTAGCGCCCTGGTTCCTAGAAACAAGGCCGCAATAATAATTGAAGTGTAAACATGGCTTTCACGAGGCAATGTTAGTTAATTACATCACTTTAAGCTTTTCAAGGGCGAGACGGTTTTCTTCCAAGTACATCCCGAAGAATAGCAAAACTGCTGCTATTAGTACTTCCAGAAGCTTTCTGAGAAATTGAGATGCATTAAATTATAGAAATGAGTTCTTAGAATTGTCAGTTCCAGAAAATGTTCATCATTTAGTTTCTCAAATAGAAAAACAAGAGCCAGCGACTGGCAGACTGCAGATAGATCTTCGTTATTTTGTATAATACCAGTTTTTTTAAGATGACCTCAACACAAGTAAGAAATACATTAATTATGAGAGTTGGGTCGCGGTTGCTTCAGCATGTATTAGGTATAAAAGAGGCAAAAAAGTCTTTCTTATATTCTCGCAAAAACAGAGGCAGACATCTATTACGGTTTCAAATCTTTTGCAAACGCTGTTAATAGTTAATTAATTAACAAGGTTATTAATGATAGCGACTGATGGTAATGATATTTCAACGTTCGAGATCTGATTATAAGATTTTTTCGCTGCCGTTAAATGAATTGAGAATAAATTTTTGATTGAAATAAATACATTCCTATTTTGCACAAGACGTACATATGACATAATGAAACTTCTATTTTTTATGTTCCAGTAGAGTTTTGACATTTCTCGTAGTGCTTCTGAATACTTTGTGTACGGTTGTCATGAGAATTACAAATTAAAAAAGCATAAATTGAACATTTAAATTGGGTCATTAGTGTTCAATGTCGTATACATTAAAATCAACCCTTATTTCGTGGTCGGCGGAAAACTTATATTTCCGTTGATCTCAAAATAAAGGGTGATTTTAATGCGTACAAAATTGATCATTAATGACCCATTTTAATGCTCAATTTATGCTATTTCAATGTGAAATCCACATGGGAACCGTTCACAAAGTATTCAGAAGCACTACGACAAATGTCAAAACTCTACTGGAACATAGATACATAGAAATTTCATTATGTCAAATGTGAGTCTTGTGCAAAATGGGAATGTATTTCAATAAACAATTTATACACAATTCATATTGAGATCGTCGAAAAAATCTTGTAATCAACTCGGTTATCAATCGAGCGACTAATGGTCTCGAACTATTAACGCGTGAGCGGAGCGAACGCGTTAATCTTGACCATTAGTCGCTGTCTTTAATATCAAAGTTGATTAAATAACTATTAATTGCATTGGTAGTTGGATATAATACTGATGGGTGCTCAACTAAGCAATTCCAATTTAAAAGCGCTCTAAAATTATTTCGAATAGGAATAGAGAGGTGGGGTGGGTCTTAAACGAAGGGGTTCATGGAAATTCAGTCGCCATAGTTCGCTAGACGAGTGAGGAGCCATCGTTCTGTGTGAGCGCTGATCGTTGTGTGGATGGATATGTTCAACTATTATTTTGAACCAGACCTTCAAGAATTTGATGCATACAATTGGGACACTTGGTTTCAGCAAGACGAAGCAAATTGTAACACTTCAAATCGGTCTTTTCCTGTTATTCAGGCGCTTTGTTCTGAAAATTATTTTCTTGGCGTGGAGACCTTCCACGTCCCCCCAGAAGACCGGACTTGACACCTTGCGACTTTTACTTATGGGGATACCTCAAAAGTGTAGTCTACCGCAACAATCCCCGCACTCTAATTGCGTTGAAGGAAAGTATCCGCCAGGAAATTCAAGCCATAGGTCCAGAAACTTTGCGACGTGTTTTTCTAAAATTGGGGGTTCGACTCGAACAGTGCTAGCAGAATAACGGTGGACAATTGCACAGAGCGTAATTTTTAAGAAATATATATTAAAATTGACTGGATAGATTTTGTTTTAATTCTCTTTCAAATCGGAATTCCTCAGTTGACTGAGTACTAAGTTGATTAATGCATGGAAACAGTTTTGTCGAGCATGGGCCATGAAAATTCAAGAGCTGAGCCAATCCTTGCCCCCTCCCCCTAGCGTCGCTACTGACCTGAGAACTTATATAGAACAGTTTTATACTTTTGAAACGTGAAAGAAACGGTGATCATTCTTAAGTTAAAATAAATTATGGTTACCATAAAAAAATGAATTGAGAAAACTCCTCAGTAAAAATTAGATTGATAGAAAAATGCGTCTGCATAATTTTTTTGCTTCATTCTTATAACACAAACAGAAACAAAGATAATGACCAAAATTGGAATTCATTACTCGAAAACAGAAGACGACATCTCCTAAGGTTGAGAAGTAGCTCAAGGATCATCAATTCTGGCCACCCTGTACATTGATTCTTGTGGTGCTAGCTCTCGGACTATCTGTAGGATCGACATATCTTCAGGACTCCATCCTACATCTCACGGAATTACTTGAATATGAGACTTAATCCCTTAATTGTTCCGTTTAGAGTTATCGCATCCGTAATCAGACCAACTGTACCTTCCAACTCATTTCACTTAAAACTGGGCATATAAACAGTCCTGCCGACCCCCATAATATGCAATTTAATACCTCGTTACTGCCCATTTATGGTTAAAATTAAATCAGAGCTCAGTAAAGTGAACGTTAATTGCGTAAAGAGGAAACTTAACTATCACATCTCTTAAAATGCTCTCTCACCTTTGTGTTTGATATTCAAACATCAGTGGATATTCATGTATTTCAGAGAGATTACCGTTTAGGTGCTCATTCTGTAGATTTATATGAAAGAAATTCACGAAAATTATCTCTGAAAGTTTTGTGTGCACAGAACATAAAGGCACGTTGGGACTATTAGAATTGAAATTGTTCTAATGAACCAATTTATTGAATCGATACTTGAACGTGGGTTATTTATAAACCAAATAGGTATAATAGAAAAATAAACTTGTTGACTACAAGATTTTTCCGTCGACTGCATTATGAATTGACTATAAATTCTTGAGGAAAATACATTTTTATTTAGCATTTGGCATAATCTGAATTTCTGTTTCAGTAGGGTTGTGACATTACTCGTTTTGTTCCTGAATACTTTGAGTTCGGTTGCCTATGACAATTGCTCATCAAAATAGTAGAATTGCACAATAAAAAGGGTCACTTATTTCGTATCAGTGAACCTACCTTTCATTTTGAGGTAGACAGAATAGTTACTCAATCAACTAGTTCAATAATCGGCCGATCAATAAACGAATTAATCACAAGATTTTTCTGTCGGCCGCATTATAATTTCAGTATAAATTCTTGCACCAGAGACGCATTTGATATGATATAAAACATTATATGTTTTTAACCTTCAAAATCACCTCTTATTTTGATGTCGACGGCAAAAAAATATTACGGTAACTGATTGATCCAATGAAAATAATTCATTAAAATAACTAACATAGGTCTTTTCAATGTACGCATTCCTGTAACCAATGAATTGGTGTTGTTGATTCAACGAATGATATTTCGAACTGCTTCAGCCATCACTACTTGGAAGTATTGAAACAATTTTTTAAATATTGTCGACCAACAACACTTTGCAGATATTCTACAATATGTGGAGTTCAGCATTCTTTATGTAACTAGTTTCGAACTTTTTATCTTCAGGCACATGATACCGGTCTTTGAAAAGGAGGTCGAACACCACCTTTGATGTCCCAACTTGACCCAGAGTATGTATCGTGAGTTTAATCAATTGATTTTTGAAAAGATTAATTTTCACAAGTTTTCATCATTTTTTTCTGAATTATTAATTTTGTTCGAATACTTCAGAATTTGTCATTTTGATGGAGCTGACATTTCACAGTAAAATGTTCAATTCCTATTCAAAGCAGCACACAAGAATTTTTGGGAGTTGTGGTAATACAACCAAAGATGGAAGTCTATAATTGAATAGAAATCTAATATTTCCATAAAAAAGCAACGTGTTGTTTATTCGAAGATAAACAACTTTTTTCACTAATTTTTTTCGTGGAAGGAAACTAGAGACTCATAACTGCACCAATCAAGAGACTACACACCTGGAAAGCAAAATGGCGAATGCGCCAGGCAGACTGTTGACGTTTCATTGGCATATTCCATGACGATATCAGCGCTAAGGTGGCGAGAATCGGAACTGAGCTAAGATAGTAAATGTAATTAATCTTGTTTGGACAGATAAGTCATTGGAGTTTCATCGAAATTCTTATGAATAATCTGGAAATTGATATGGAGTTGGAATCTTTGTTGAGTTATTTTGTGATATAATCAATATTTCAATCATTTCATAACTAATATTCAAGCGTTTAATTAATATAAGGTTACAAGTTAGTTTAAGTCTTGTTGTAGATATCGTCGATCCCAAATTATATTTAAAATTTCTCTCAGTTCATTTATATTGTACTTGTATACACGTATATGAAGTGAAGTGTTGCGGTTATAATTTCTTGAACTTACAGGAGATTTAACCTCTAATCCTAGTATCCCAGTAGAAGAAAAAGTTCGAGGAAAAATTCTGAATGCATGACATATTATAATGTGTTGGAAAACAAATTGTGGGTCCAGTTTATAGACATTTGCTCCTTGTGTTTAAAAACTATTGCCCCTAATACAGAACCACATAAAATTGATGGTTCTATGATTGTGGAGAGTGATAATGTAAAACGAAACTAATATGCACGATATGATCTTGTAAAAGTGGAGTAGGGAGGAAATGTAAACATATTATTATAGTGGATAACAATTTCAATTTTCCCTTGAATACATCTTCTTAACAAAAGTTTATGAACAATCACGAAATTATTACACAGAGATACGTTCAACGCTCTGTTTACTACTATCTTAGCTCCATTTCGATTTCCGCCACCAGAGTGCGTACCGCTGGTCAGCAGCGGTTAGTTAGTTAATGCTATAGTACATTTTGTAGCGAGCGTAAAATGATAGTTTCACTTTTGAGGTGAAGTATTTAATACATCGAGTGAATAACATACGCAAATACAATACTTTACGTTATCGACGACTACTGAATATATTTCAAGAAGTTTTCAACTTTTGGTTCCATGACAGAACCCTTCTATTACAAATGTGGAAAAAGTCAAGTTGTCATATGAGAAATTTTTTGGAGAATTTGTCATTGTATGTTTTGTAATGAAAACTGATTTAATTGATGTAATAAAAAATGATTTTGTCCTCGATTGAGAAGGATTACCCATATTTGTTAGTTGGGGAACTTTGGAATACTGAGGAAATGTCAATTTTAAGAATAACTTGGTTTAATAAATGAGTAAATATAAATAGAGCTAAATCAAGGAAACATCTGACAGCAGTGAATAATGACTCATTATTAATAAATGAAAAAGTCGAAGTTGATTTTCTTATGAACATTTCCCGAACTAGAATTGGCAACAGAGTATTTAAATCAATAATATGATTCACACCAACGGATGATTACTGTTCTATCGACCTCTCCATTTAGATCCGTCGTAAATTTGAACACAATAAAATCCTGAAGTTGATTGCAGACACTTCTGGAAAAGCAATAAAATCCGACAATATTTTCAATCGCTTTCGGTCTGCAAAATATATAACCTGACTGTTCAAGTCTCAGTAGTTTTCCTCTTCCTCGCAGATGCCAGAAAGTATCAGCACGGCAATTACCATATAATACAGATATGTAACTTCAACTTACATGTCTAAGCGTTAAGAGCGGTGAGATATAAAGAATATACTGGTGGTGAAGTTTTATTATCTGGCAGACTGATATCGAACAGTGGATTGCTTCGATCTGGTGATTTCGAACAAACAAGTATTTTGAACTTTTGAGGGTAAATTGCGAAATGAGCTTGTTCAATATTCTGAGGTTTTATTCTGAAGGATAATAATTTTCTGCAATGGATCCTGAATAGCTCAAGAAATTTCGCTACTCTACTCTTTAATACAAGGTGATAATGTTCCAAGAAAACAATAGTCTCCGATTTTGAAAAAATCTTTAAAGAAATTTTAACGAATTTGCCAGCTAGGTTTCAGAAATTTATATCTTTTTATGTAGAAAGTATTTTGCAGTTCTTATTTTTTCACATGGTCGTCCTAAATGTTGCTTCAATAAGAAAAATGATTCAGATTGCTGAAATTACCCAAAAAAGGCTTGAAAGCTAGAACTTCAGTTTTAGTAGGATTAACTCAAACATTCATTTTTAAATTTAGAAATACAAAATGTGTTTTTTTCAGCTTTTGGCTAAGTTTAAGAACCAGAAGAGGATTCGGCTTGCAGGGCTTATCGAATGGCCTGCGCGTTCGCCAGACCTCAACCCCAGCGATTTTTTTATTTGAGGATTTTACGAAAAGCTAGTGGTCGTGAAGGGAAATAACAACGAACAAAAGTGGTTTCAAAACTCGGGAAGAAAAATAAACAAGAATATTCGAGTAGCTTCAGGCAATTGACAGCAATTTGTAATAATGTATTCAAATTCGAGGCACGGATTCCGAAAGTTTATTGAAGTGAATAGTAATTCTTAGTAAAATGGCCTTTCATTTTCTATCCCACAACAGTTAATTTCACAACAAGCAATTTTGACGAATATTAACATTTCCATCATTAGTGAGGCCAAAATTATTGTATAAGTTGCATGAGCTAGAGTTGTTTCACTGGAATTTCAATTAAAATCGTTTTTGAATCTCGTTTTGAGTTCAGTTTATCATGAAAATGAAAAAAAAAGAAAAATAACTTTTATCGGGTTTCAATGATTTTTAGTCTATCCGCTTTCCAAGGCAGATTACAACACAAAAAGTCCGAACAAGTACCTTTTCTTCCTATGCCTCTTGTAGCTCAAGGTTCCGCTAAGTTTTCAAACTCAGCAAAAAACTGGAAAATGTTGTTTTTCTGAATCAAAAATGAATGTTTAAGTAGAAACTGAAGTTTTTTTATAACTTGAAGTAATTTCAGGAAGCTGAATAATTTTTTTACTGAAGCAACATGCAGACGATCATATTAAAAAAATTAATATCGCAAAATACTCATATCATAGAAAGATATGAACTCTTCAAACCTAGCGGGCAAAAATTTTAAAAACTCTCAAAAAATCATAACTCGACAACTACAGAAAATCTTATTTTATCCTAATGGGGATATTTTAGGATGACCACAGGTCTGAGGAATCTAAAAGAAATTATTGATGTCAATCGCCTGGACACCCTGTATAATTTGCCTTCCAATAGGAGGAGCTCCAAACGAAAGACAGATTTCACATTAAATCTTTCAAACACTTACTGTCAAAGTTTGAGCCAAATCTATCAATAAATTCATTCGTGTTGTTTTTTTGAAAATAAAAACAATGAATACAGAGTAGTGATTTAGTTACTTCAGTTTCCTCATCTGTCTCTACATATTTCAGAATAATTCATTTTCATTTGGGTCAGGTTAATTTCCTCAGGTTATAATTCTGAAAACGCCATCATTAGATATTTGGCGCGAGAGTTTGTAGTAGTGTCAATAAGTGAATATATTACAGTTTACTCATGGATATCGACACATAATTGCGTATATTTTTCGATTTTGTTCTTTTTTATTCGTTAGAAGTTTTTACTGTTTGGAAGGTTCCGAGAAATATTTAATTGATGTAAGTAGAAGATCTAGGCACCTTGGTCTATGTAAAATATTTCAACGTAGATTCCTGAGGCAAAAGAAACACTCTTTTCCTTGGCCAAATTTTCCGATTCGGCTTCGTTGAAAAGATGCAAGCTATTAATTTCATGATTCTGGCCGAAGAATACCTACTTTCGCAGATAAAATAAATATGTTTCATTTATTTATAAAAATGGAAGGTTATGTTTGGATTCAATAACAATATGAAGAGTAAGTTCATGCTCATTTTTATAATACGTAAAAATCCTTATTTCGATTATTTGAGTGGTATATTGGTATGTCTTATGCTAAGGAAAACTTCAGTGCTCCGGTTTTCTGGAGTGGCAAAGCTCATTACGACGATTAAAAATGGCTTTATCTGTTCATCTAGGCTGAATTGGAAAATTTTTCCTAGAAAAAAATAATTCTTTTGGCCTCAATAATATTCGGTTGAAATATTTCATGTAATCAAAGACCCTGAATATTAAAGAAAATCCAATACTATTCTCACATTTTTGAGTTGAAGAGTAGGTGAAGGTACTTTTATTCAGCAGAAAAATTTATACAGGTTCAAACTCACACATTTTCATGATAAGGTAACTCAAAAAAACCCTGTATGAGTCAATGAGATTATAATGAAAAAAAACGCCCCCTTATAAAAATTATTGGAAATCCCCTACATAGAAAATACATCTTTTCATGAAGGAAGGAACATCCTTCGACGGATTATGTTTGTCGACATTTCAGGATTATATTCCTTTTTTGTCCAGTTTCCATCTGCCTTCAGGATCCATGTCTCCGCATATATATTTCTCTAATCAGAATCCTTCAGTATTGAAGGGAGATTATTATCAAGTTCTACGTTTTATTATTTCGTAATCTGAAAGTTCGCAATATCCGGCTTCTCGTTTGAAGTCGTATTAAAATAAAAAAAAGATGACAAAGACCTAGATTGAAAACTGAAAACTTCATTTCGCTGGTATAGTTTGGGAACTGGAAATCGGTTACTATCCTGTCATTTTAGTGAGCCATTGTCGGAATATCACTATATTACTCTTACTCGTTTAATAGTAGAGTACATCCAGGAATATTGAAAGTCTGCAGAACTTCTTTAGTGGATTATTTCATAGATACAAAATGAGTCCTAGAAATATATTGTGTTGTAGATTGTAGGATTACATTGAGGTGTACTGTGCATTTGAGCTGATTCGCCACTGCGTGTCATACAGGGTTTTCCTTTTAAGTTCGCCTATTAGACGTTTTTGGAGAAGTAGTGAATATTTCGTTCTGAAATTTTAAGTGAAGCCTTGAGGATGAAGAAACTCTTCGCGTGACATATTTTCAAGTCGACAGTGTTGCCACGTCCATCTCAAACGCATATCTACTTTCTTATTTCAAATTAAACTACCTATCAGTGGCGGCTCCTCAGGGGAGGCAGAGGAGGCCGGGCCTCCCATAATTTGCATTTTATTCAATTTTAAATTCAATATCAATGAAAATAATAACGTTTTCTATATCTGTATTATATCCATCATTCTATCTACTATCCAAATCTCAAATTAATAAATATTTGTTTAGTATTCAGCGATCTAAAACATTCATACATTATCCGCAACACAAAATACGTAGTATACGTATTTTGTGTTGCGGTTTGCCTGCTATATACGTAACGTAACGTAACAGGCAAACCTCTTAGCGGAGGAGGCTCGCCTCCACGAGTCGAGATTCGTTAGCCTGTAACGTTTCAAACTTCTTCAAGTGAACGGTGCGGGAACCACTTAAATTCAAGCTGTAGATCACGTGACCGGAGGCCCGACTCCACCGCAGCCTTCTTTCCGCTTCTAGGCGAACGAGCTTAGCCGAAACTGGCGTCCGATCGGCCCGAATCAACCCCGATCATCGTGGATGGAGATCAGCTGTTGTTTTGATTTCCTCCCTTTTTATTAACGAAGTATTAATCCTTTATACTTTATAAGTCGATGGTTTACCTCAAAAATGAACTGAAAATTGCACAGAAATAATGACATTTCATTTATCACCGTGATCGGAGTTTTATGAAACCCGGCTTTAGCGTGTGGTTTGTAGTTTTATGACATTTTTCGGAAAAGTATGTAGGGGTAAGATTCCAATATTTCAGCAAGAAGATGGAAACGGAAAGAAGAAGTGAGAAAAATAATGCAAGAAGTGAACCCAAGATCCTGTAGATTTTATTTTGAATAATAATTTCAGTAGAATGCCTTACGATGATAAAATTTTCATAACTCAAGTAATTAAGATACCTCGACCAGCAATGTTAAATTTAATTATTAATTCTGTTCATAATGGTTCGTTTTGCGTAGAATGGTATAATACATGCCAGTGGCTGACAGGAAGCCCAGTTCGAAATAAATTATTTGTTGGTTGCGTGGTCTTGGGCCTCCTCTGATTGAAATCTCACGAGCCGCCACTGCTACCTATATCGATTCAATACTAAATCGCGGTATAACATACTAAAAAAATTCTCTACCATGCACCGTGGCAAAGTTATGCATAAATTCTTGAAATTTGGTCATCTGCATTGCAACTTTGGAAATGCAATATTTCGATTACTACATCGTAAGGTTTTTCGGAAATTTTGATCCGAAAATGTGGAACTTTAAATTGAAATATTTCGAGATTTTCAGAAGGAAACCTCATATTTGATTCAAAGCATTCGATTCGAAATGAAAAATGAATGGCAATGTTTTTCACACTTATTATTTATTCTGGATAGTTTTCGAATTCTGAATACTGAAATTCTTCAGTATTTAGAGTCATGATCTATGGTCGTGTTCACGATGAAATGGCTCTATGATTGAGGTAAATTATTGGAGGTAGATTCTATGGTTGAATTCATGAAAAAAAGTTAACCCATATTATTCAAACACCATTCGGGTTGTTTCACTATTCACGGAGAATACCAAAAAATTTTTGAGAGGACCTGTAGGACCTTCAACAATCGTTATTCACATTCAGCAAGAATTACTTAAAATAAATACGAAAACTATTTTGTCTTTCGGTAATCCTGGCTTTATGTTCATGGCCTCAACCATAGAATTCATTTCAATAATTCACCTTATAATCACACAGCCTTATGTCTATAGATAATCACTCTAAATACTGAGGAATTTCAGTATTTTTCATCTCATTCGAAAACTATCCAAAATAAATAATAAGTGTGGCAGAACACTGCCTTTCATTTTTCATTTCGAATCGAATGCTTTGAAATAAATATGAGGTTGCCATTTGGAAATCTAGAAATATTTCAATTTTAAGTTCTAAATTTTCGGATCAAAATTTCCGAAGAACTTCACGATGTATCAAAATACTGAATATACCACATGAATTCATGGCATCTCTACTATGAGACTGCTCAGTTTGGTTCCGTTCGTATAGAAAATAATCGTGATATTGCGTTTCTAAACTTGCAATGCAGATGACCAAAATTTCAAGAATTTGTGCATAGCTTGGCAACAGTGCATGGTAGAGAAATTTTTTCAATAGGTGATACTGCGAGTTTGGTATTGAATCGACACATAAATAAAAATATAGGTAGTTGAATTTGAAATAAGAGAGTAGATATGCGTTTGAGATAGCCGTAGTAACACTGTCGACTTGAAAATATTTTAGGCGAAGAGTTTCTTCATCCTCAAGGATTCACCTAAAATGTCAGAACGAAATATTCACTAGTTCTCCTAAAACGTCTAATAGACCAACTTAAAAGAAAAACCCTGTATGTCGCGCAGTGGCGAAATCAGCTCTGATCAATGCACAGTAGACCTCAAGGTAGTATCTGAAACGGATTCAAGATGACTAAATTCTCGTTTCCTTCAAAATTCTCCCGTCCAAGACATTATTTGCGCAAGCTCGCAATAGAGAGCATTCTGTAATAATGTGAACAGGAGTTTCCTTCTCCTTACTACAGAATCTACACTCGTCAGTATCAGTGAAGCCATTCTCATCATATGCTCCATAAGCCAACAAGCTAAGGTTAGAAAGACAGTGAGGAGGCGTAAATTAAGCTTACTTGCAGTTTTTTCCGAAAATCATTTTAGAATGATCATTTTCCGGAAGATGCATCTACAGTGCATCTCTTTTGTTGGTTTCCTCGCTCTGTTTAATTTTAGCCGTGAATCTAAGTACATCGCTCACACTCATATTCAATAAATCTCTATCTACTGCTTCCTTTCCAACAGATAGAAAATTTTCTAAATATACCGTTTACAAATCTGGCCCCAAAGATATGATAGAGAATTACAGACCAATATGCATTCTATCAATAATAGCTAGGAGTTTTGAGTCCGAAGTCTGTAAGTATCTAACCCATCACGTAAA